>JANJYP010021159.1:0-17359 GCA_024605115.1 Rastrelliger brachysoma | reverse complement strand
CTGTGTGGTAACAAAATCTTCAGTCCTTTATCTTCACCTTTGGAAAATATCCAATAAATTGTCATCACAACCTTTCTTATAGACTTAGAACTGCAAACAATGCGAGTGGCCTTTCGTCACTTTAGTATCCCAGTGAATCTGATGCCCACACAAACATTTAAAAAGGTTTTCTTCATTAATGAACAGGAATATTCATTGTATATGTAAGATGTTTGAGTGTTAATTCATCATGCATTGTCTATCTTCCATTTGACCAAAGGCTTACATCATTAAGATCTACAGTTCAAATTCCAGATTATTCGTTCATTCACTTACGTCACAAATAGATATGTCAACTGAGTCTTGGGGTTAAAATTTTTTAAGTTGAAACTTCACCACCATGTACAGGTGAAAATAAAATTGCTCAACTGTTAAAAAATTGAGATAGCTTTGCTTTAATTAATCTTATAGGGAATATTCACAGGCACACTTTTTTGGTGCAGAAGGAGGATTTGATAGAATATGATGAATACAACAATTTTGATTTTTTTTTTTTATAAACACAGGTCAAATTTGTATATTTGCATACATAAAAATGTGTATCAGCACAAACCCTTAAACAGGCAACATGCACCAGCAGATATACCTTAATAAGGGCAACATGGAGAATGCAACTCATAAAATCAAAAATATAAATAATTGTTATTATTTGTGGAAATGTTTACTTAGGTGCAAATGTGTAACATCTGTAATTTTCACATCTCATTTTCAACTCTTACCAAATGATAGGTTAAAAGATGCATTTTAAATTACATTTTTTGTATACTGTGAGTCACACTGGTAAAAGGTCCAGCTAAAAGAAACATGTATTTGATGTTTTTACTGCTCTCAAATGTAAAAATGGTTCAAATCTGACCACGTACAGTATGTAAGGGTTACGTTAGAGAAAAGTACTTTACACAAATGTAGTAGTACAGTGAGATTTGAACACTACGCAGTGACCGGGGACCAGCTACAGTTCTATGTCACCACCTTGTCATGCTTGTCACAGGTAAGTTTTGGTCTGAGGGAGGCCGTAGATGTAGAAGGCTGTACTACAAAATTCAAACGTATTGACTGAATCAATTTAACATATTAGCAATGTTTGCATGCTAATTTATCATTTGGCTGCTAGCTATTCCCTGTATATACAATCAATGGTGCTAGCATGGTAATCTTACATGAAGCTATGAGTACAGTTGAAGCTGATAAACTGAAAAACTGTTATCATATATCAGCGGACTTAAGTTATTCACAACTTATATTCTAGTTTTTACAGCTAAGTTAGATTTCAAAAGGTAAAATTACAAATAGTATTGATATGTACAGTAGCTATTTCCATAATGGTAGATAGCATTCAACTCTAAACCATTAAGTGATAAGAGACTTCATTTAAACTGCACTTCTGCCTTTTCTTCTTGCGACCCTTCTTCACTCATTCTAACTTAAAAAAGCCACTAGGAACATAGATTAGAGATAGAAGTCAATGCAGGTTTCAAGGTGACTGAGAATCCTTTAGGGATCAGTCAATAGTTGAGTCTTGGTCCCTGAACTCTTCCAAATACGACACTATCAAGACAAAATAATTAAGACAACCTCATGAGAATTTTCCAAAGGTCTTCACTACCAATGTCAGTGTCAGTCCAGGCTCTAAGAAAACGTCATACCATTAAACTTTGTGATGAGAACTAAAAAAAAAAAAAAGTCAGAAGGAATGTTTTAAGTGTAGTTTTTATACCTTTTATGCTCCATTTTTATAGCTCTTTCCCCATGACAATAGATTATGGGTCATTAACATTTAGCTGAGTTGAATCTTCCAGGTATAGCTCATCAAACTTTATCAAACAAGATACTCTCAGGTCAAGCCACAACACACCAATATGGATTTCAAGCTTTTCTCTACATTCACTCATAAACTCAAGGACTCCATCTAGGTCTTTCAACTTCTGTTCAGATAAGATAATGAGAATATGATCCCTTGGTCTGATGGCTGTAGTGCTCCGGGGACAGATCACACAGGGCAGTTTTTATTCAGTCTTGAGTTTCTAGGTACGATTCCTGAAATAACCCTGCACGACTCCAACAGCAAAGAGAGAGCTGACTCTAAATCCTTAATAAGATATAAGAAGGCAGTTATCATAGTAATCCCAAGAAGTCACACCTATTATGTGTATATTTAATAAGAAGATTATACTACTTCCAAAGCTTGTTGCGCAACAGTAGAGCCATGAAGGAACAGCAAGTGACCATTTTACTTCTGGAGAATAATAAATAAATGTGACAAGAAACGTTTCTTTATTGCAACCCGACTGATACTCATCACAAGACACTGAAACAAAGCCAAAATCTGACATTGCTCTACTTTTAAATGTTTTGTAACTGGATCAACTGCATAACTACCACAACTCAGCAATAGCTATGTAATTCAATGAAAGGCAAGCATTAGCATATGATCCTCTGTACTCTGAATGCTTTAGTCAGTGACCAGTCTTGTTCTTTCAATACTTGTAAAGAAGAGAAGAGAATCATGAGAATACATTTAGGCCCC
Organism: Rastrelliger brachysoma; assembly: GCA_024605115.1. Taxonomy (NCBI): domain Eukaryota; kingdom Metazoa; phylum Chordata; class Actinopteri; order Scombriformes; family Scombridae; genus Rastrelliger; species Rastrelliger brachysoma. The sequence continues at coordinate 14,793 of JANJYP010021159.1, read as the reverse complement.
GTCTCCATCTTCTGCTCCTTTCATCAGTGTGTGCATGAATGTTTGTCTAGTATGCATTCTCTCAATTACATGTACTTGAATGCTAAACAGGTGGACTACTGGCAGTCTATTCAGTGTGTATACAGTGTTTATGTGTTTCTTATGAGTGGCCACATATTAATATATTAAAATCGACTGATTTTTATTGTAGCAAATATTATTTCAATGGGTCTCAATTGTCCAAAAAGACATTTTAACTTACTCTGCTGATAACCAATGTAGAGCTTAGAAGTAAAAATGTGAGCAAACATTTATATTTCACTTTTTAGAAGAAAAGACAAATCCACACATACAACAATGTGCACAGTATAATTTCACTGCTCTAGGTTGGATGTGTAATATTCTGCACTGTGCACTGAAACCACCAGGGGGTAGCATTGACCAGGACAACTTGGGGGAGAATAAAGTGACTAAAAAAAAAAACAATTCTGCTTTCTGCTTGGATAAATACTTCTACATTTTGGTCATGTTTTCAATTTTAAACAATTTTCAATATTTTAAAAAAATAAATAAATAAAATCTAAGCTTTTTCACCCTTACAGGGAAAACCATCACACTGCCTGGAACTACATTAGAGGAAAAAGGAGTGAAAGCTTTGTCCACTCAAACTCATTTTAAACCATGTATAAAGCCCTTTATGCTTTCTATATTGTACCTGGATGAACATTCCTTGCACTTCGACAGCTGACTGACTTCACAGTATTCAGTCAACTTTAATTTAGTTACAAACCCATGTCCAGTTCATGGTTAAGTCAAGGTCTTGATACTGATGTTTCAAAATCAGGCACCTGTCACTATGAATTTAATCAACATGCTGTGTTAAGAATTCATTTATCATTGCATAGAAAAATGCAAAATAAATAAAGTACCCAACAAATAAGATACCAGTTTCTTTTAGAGTAGTTATGGAGTCACCTTTCTGAGGTAAACCTGACTGCGTACTGTCCTTTGTATGCTTAGAAGATCCGAGTTTAATCAAGTAGACAGACGGAATGGTGAAGAGCCCACTTGTCTACAGAGAGGTGAGGAAAGCAGGGATGATTATGGTCTCTTTCACGCTTGTTGCTTCTCACAAATTACATTTACGGTGGAATGGCACCTGCGTTGATTGGTATATGATGCAAAAATCCCATAACGGAGGAAAGGTGCAAATTTTCACTCTATTTCACTTCCACTCTGCATATTTTTTAAAATTATAGCCAATTCCCAAGTTGACTTTCTTAAAATCGAGCCCGGAAAGGTTTTGCCCCATTGAAAACTGAGTTATTCCTGCCTGGAAGTGATGTAGATATTACTATGATGTGATCCAAAGTTCATCTAAAACATTAATCGGAGAATGGCTTTTCTGCCTTCTTAAATCATTCTGTAATTGGTTATCTATTTTGTAGAGTCACAATGTATTAGCTGTATATTGAATCAGGGAAATCTTTAACTCTTGTTCTCTCAAACCTCATTTTCATGTGTCAGCTACTATAGTATGTAATATAATTAAATAAAACAAGTGTTGGCATCAGCTAATTGAAGGAGTTTCCACCATGAGATTCCTCAGAGGGAGCGAAATGTCTACTTCCTTGACTCGCCTCCATATTCTAAGTCCTAGTACACTTCGACTACAGGACATCCTTATGAAGCGCATGAACCACAGTGCAGTGGCTGCACTGTCACCTATACCGAGGCATCATTCATTTATGACATCTACCTTAGACATCAAATCTACAGTTTGCTGTTATTTGTAAAGTGTACAAAAGCTGTGTTATTCCACAAATGCCAAGATGTCACACTGCCTCCATTTTTTTTGTTTGTTTGTTTTTCTACAGACACAAAAAGAGACAGACAACGAGGGAGGAAGTGGGAAGAAAAGCTTATGGATAAAGCATTTGTCATCTAGAGGGATATTGTTCCAAGTTGTTAAAACCCCAACGTTCTGTGGAGGGACATATCTATATTTCAGTGGGGTTTCGACACAGGAAGCCAACTGGCGTTTTATGTTTCCTGTCAAAAACAGTTTTATCACCACTATCTCCCATCCACTCGACTTACTTTCTCCTTCCTTTTTTCTTCAGATTCAGCTGACAGATCTGCCATGTCTGTATTTCTACCATGGCATGACTTGCGTTCAGTGATATTATACTGAAAAAAAATATTGGTAAACTACTATTTTTCATCAACTTTATTTCACATTACCAGGTGCTAAAACATTTTTGTTGTTAGAGTTCAGTCAGCAGTGGAAAAACACCAAATTTTGCACTGCTTTTATGTAAACCTTAGAGGTTTTAAAATAACGGCTGCATGAAAATAATTGCTACTGTGTGATGTGACCAGTCTGGTGCACCAGATGAGTGGGTTTGGTTTCACAGCATCAGCACAATTCACATGGTGTCAGGCAGCGTATGAAAAGCTGTCAGTCACAGAGGTGTACACTGAAGTGGCTTTCAAAGACGTTGCTGTAACTGGCAAAACATTGTGTAATCATAACTAGGTCATGACCCAACAAATTGGCTTATTAAAGGACCTGTTCACCCAAACATTAAAGTAACATTTCTCATTCACCAGTAGCAGAGGTTTTTTGAGATTTTGACCATTGTTTGTGTTGCCGTGCCAACACAATAGAGCTATGTGAAGTTTTGCTTTTGCAGCAGAAGCACTGTTCCTGTTAATGTAGAAAATCCACAGGGGGTATCTTTTAAGAAAAAAAGTTTGTCAAAATTATTCACAGTGAAGTTAACACTGTGAGCTACGAAAACCAAACATTAACCTCCACTGTGCAAAAATCTCATATGTTTTTTGTTTAGAGTGCCTGCTTGATACTAAATTTACTGAAAGAAACCTTCTCAAACTACACCACAGCTGACACCTTAACTTGTCAACTTGCTCTCACAGGAAGATTTGAGGTATACTTTGTGGAGACGTTAAAGAAAGATCACACACTTAATGTGATGACAGAATAAATAACTGTAACCACTCAGTATAGTCAACGACTCACTTTACTACAGTCCCTCCCTCCCTACAATTCAACTCTGCACGAGGCCATTATCATATATCCTCAAAGGGAAAATGCAGTTGAGGGAAGTACGCTGTAATATATACAGAATTATTTATCAACACTTTACGCTACAGATATAAATCTCTCTGACATCCAAGCACAACAAAACTTAAAGTCCAGTATTTATCATGAGCTTTAATTTGTCAGTTTATTTATCTATCATAGAAATGTACTTAGCCTTACATTACTGAATGATCCTATAACCTCACAGTAGTAATTCACTATCTATGCCTCTGATCCTTCAAACACAACTTTAGCACTATTCATGCAGCGAGCAGTCACTAGTGAAAACAGTCACCCAGATATTAACACTACAAACCCAGTAGGGCCTATTCTGCATGATATTAATTCTAGGCCATGGTTGGACTCAGTAAAGTGGCCGACAGGGAGCTGAAAGGGGACACACTGTGCTGTGGTGAGCAGATGGTGGTGTGGAGAGGGCCAAGGCCAGCAACACACACTCACACTATCACACGCGCAGCGAGACCGCACACACAAACTCTCACTCTCACTTGTATGATGACCACTCTGAGGGTCACAACACCACACACCCGACTTCATCCACTGACTGAAAATTAATGGATCAGTGGATTAGCTAGGGATCATAAATAAGCAAGCACACACACACACACACACACACACACACACACACACACACACACAAACACACACACACACACACACACGACCACCAGAGGCTCTGACAACATGTCAACCGAAGCATGACTGTCAGATGGGCGGTGTGCGTTGGCCTGACTCCGTGTTGATGCCTTTGGGACTGTGTTAGGAGGCAATTCAAGGGCTGTGAACTTAATTTATTGCAAACACAATTTACCAGCCAAGAGAACGTGTCATGTTAGTTATTTAAAGTGATACATTCATCCTGAACGTATCCATGGAGATGTTACTTTTTTTGCCAGTTGACATTAGAAAGTACATGATATTAATACATCTTTTCTCTTGTAAGCACGCTGTCCGAAGTCACCGACAACATATTTATAATTAGAAAATCGGTAAACTTTATTTTTATTTAAAACTACCACTTAATTAACCCATCGTTTAATTACAAATGTGTTTCTGAACTGACATTTCTTTCTATTTTAACAAGGTCTAATAAATATAAGACGATTAAAACTTTGTTGGTGATGGTTGTTGGTAATGATATAAAAGGTTTAATACTATTTGTAGCCTGCTTTTTTCACAGAAGTTATTGTAATCAATACATGCTCTGCCGATTGAAATGTACAGAGAAATAGAGTGAAGCACTTACACCGACATCTAGCAGAGCATTAGCAGATCAATAATCATCTCTTCTCAAAGATTATTGCTATCTTGCATGAATGCTTGTCTAAGAAACATGGATTTCACACAGAGGTCGAGTCTCTCCTCCAGTAAACCAGATGACCTGTTGTATTTTTCAAGAGAAAAAGCTTTCATGATAGATTTCAACATGATCTCTGCAGCACAACATTTACTTTATGTACAGCTAACACTTGACATTTCTATTGTTCCTTTTCACCTCCATGTTTTGAATTTGAAACGGTGCAATACAGAAGCTCTTTTTTTCCCTTTTTTCTGAAATATGACAACTTGCTTGATAGATTGGTGTCCCCCCCGCTGGGCACTTGCCATCTCTCTCTCTATCTTGATAGATCTGCATCAGCTGCCATTTCAGAATGCAATTCTGAAATGGCATCTGAGCTTTTCCTCAGCCGTTAGCTCCTCTCTGACAAAAGAGCTAATCGATCTGAAGCAATTTATGAGCTGTTTAGGGTAAAAAAAAAAACAGTTGATGCAATGAAAGAGAGACACCTGCTCAGGGAGGCGACAAAGTGGCATTAATATTTCTTAATGTATTTTTTTCTACTTTTCAACAAGCACTTAAGACTCAATACAATGAAGAATCAGCTAAACGTTTCTTGCTCTCAATTCATTTGTGTGTAATGTCAACATAACACAGAAAACCAAACACTACACATCTAAAAATGTTTGCACACATCACACCATGCACAGGAATATATTGTGTCTCTTGAAAATGTAGACCGCAGTAAGTCCAAGTGAAGTACAGTGTGAACAAAACAAATAAAATCTAAATAAAAATATAATCTAATTAATGGAGGACGTCATAATATAACCAATCACTCAATCAACACAACAACAGAACATCCCATGTAACACAACATTTTCTACAAAGATAACATAATATAAAAACTTGATAGTGTGTTTTTTGCACACATGCCTGTCTCAGTGACTTTTTTCCCTCCCCCTTTATTCTGTTTTGTCCATTATTTGTAAAATCTACTCCATTCATCTCTACTCTCCAATCCAAAGTATTAACTGCGTCCATTGAAAGAAGGAAAAGAATTATTCATGACTTTATGGGAAATTATTTCAGCCCTGTCTCCAATAAATTATCTCCATATGCTTAGCAACTTGATTTAAATTCACTGGCAACGAGCAATGCCAGTGTGCAGGAAGTAGAAGATACTTATTTACAGTACAGCAGCGAGATGTAAATAGAAGGTCACAGAGGTTGTCGGGAATCTAAAACACTTTGCAGTCAACATAAATGTTCAGTTCAAATGTCTCATCTGATATGTTGTCACAGAATTTAACCCGGGTTGCATTATATTTACCTCAAAATATAATTGGCTGTGTATTTTTTAAATGTATTTTTTTCTGTGTATGGACAAGAAAGAGGTAAAGTGCTACTTTATATCTGAAAGGCAAAATATATATGTATATTCGTGATATCTTTAAAAACACGTTATAACTATACCTCCTCTTCACTTAGAAGAACACTGAATGATTCACTGCTATAGTAATATGTATGTGGGTGAAAGAAGAAAAAAGATATGTAAACAATACAAAGATGAAAAGAAAAGGAGCGAAACTGGGAACCGGTCGTGATGAACACTGATGCAAAACAGAGGTGAGTCACGTTCTGTCTCAAAATCATCTGATGCAATTAGCTTGTTAATTTGTAACAAAGACACCATTCTGTTCTGTAATCTGTATATTTTTAAAAACATGTTTCAAATGTGTATGAATTGGGTTTATGCTGCTTTAGAAAAGGCTGCCTGGGTTGATAAACACAATTCAAAATCACCAAACACCCATAGTTACTTTTCAATTCTCAAGGTGCAAACTATAGCTGTTCTTAATATGGCATCAGCTCCCCTGCAAACATGAGTTCTGAAATTGCAGGTGCTATTTTTTACTGGTGACACACTTCTCTCTTTTTTTTTTGTATTATCGTCATCGTGGATCATCATGCATGAAATTGGGCTATTGTTAATGTATGATTCATGCATGAGGTCAATATCATTCATTCAGTCTGTGCCTTACTCCACATTTGTTTCAGCTGACTCATTTCTCTGTTCAGTAATCAATATACAAATATGTGAGCTATTTCAAAAAAAAAAAACAGGAAAATTACACAAATTTACCCGAAATGCCCCCCCCCATTAAATAAATAAAAAAGAGCTCCCCTGAAAGTCGTTACATAGTTCACGCCGTGCCTATTCAGAGTGAATCCATGTCTCTCTACTGACTTTGTATGTAATCACATCACCTCTCTACTTCCCTTGCATTAAGACTGCAGACATCTTAAAGACTGTAATACATAAATAATGAGAACTAATAGCTTTACAGTTACTTTCATAAAAGATTCTTTAAAAATTATATAAAGTCTTTAGGGGCCATTGACTTTTATACTTTTTATATCACTTGGCTATCTCACAGTCCGCTTGGGTTTTCGGATTATTGGAACAGCACTAAATACGACAACGAGATCTCTCGAGGGCAGCCAGTGGAGAAAGTAGTAAAAATCTTCCCCTAACTCTCAGTGATTCATTTCTTCAAAAAGTGCTGAGTGAGGAAGCAAAGGCTCATTTAGTTCAGATAAATCGTTACTGAATGAAAACTTGAGGACATTACAGAGGTCAGAATAAGATAACCAGCCACGCAGTTGAGAGATGAGTAAGTCATCCAAGAGATATTTGGTGATTCAAAAGACCAAATTAGTTTTGCATGAGTATGACATGAGGGTGTATGAGTTACACATAAATACAATAAATGAAAAATAGCAGTGAAAAAATGACTTATGATTTATATACTCACGTACAAAAACAGAGAAAAGAGCAAATTTCAAGGCACTTCTGGATTTGAGATTTCAACTAAAATATGGTCAAATGACATTTCAGACATTTGGGAGTACTACTTACCACAACTTATGTACAATACATACAGTAATAAAGTGTAATCTAAATTCATGCACGCAAGAGTGGAAGTGAAAGTGTTGTTTTAAAGGCATTGGAGTGACTAATACACACTGAAACACAGTCAGCGCTATTAAGTCGAGATTTATGTAATTATTATCTGAAATATAGTTCAGAGTTATACTCAGTTGTAACCATGGAAACCTTTTCTTGATAGGACTGTGTGGTTACAGTCACAAGTCTATAAGTAAAATATGTCTTACAGTATCTGTTTGAATGATGGCTGTCTTCAGTAGCTGTCACCTGCGTTTTGTCAAGATTATATCTTTAGCCTGCTACCTGTACATGAACAAGATGTTAAACACAGGAATCACTGTGAAATATTGCAGCTTTAGTTGTTTTAACGTGGCAAAACTATTATCTATCACGATGAGAGCCCACTGGAAGCAGACACAGACTGCATATATAAAATGCATAATGTTCTTTGTCTACAATGCACAAGAAATTAAGTACTTACCAGCAATGAATGGCTGTAATGATTTGACATCAGTCACTTCAAAAGTGAGACAACCTCTTCAATATACCAGCAGCAGCAGCATTTTACTCCACATCCACTTTAAAATTTTTTATTCAGGCCGACTGTCCTTCATTCTTTGTAATAATCCTGATGGAAAACAAAAAGAAAACAAGTGGTTAAACCTGAAATGAATGTACTAGCTTTGCTACACAATACACTAATCAAATATGCAATGTTTTTCTTATGATAAATCATACATGAACCTCTCTTACGCACATCTCAAAACCAGTAGTAGATTGGATACAAACTAGTATCATGATCAGCAGGCAGATAATAGTGAGGGGGTGGAGGTCTCCAGAAAGGCCCACATTCAACAACTGGCTTCTGGAATTAAGTAAAGTAGCTGCTTACAAAAGGATTTCTTTTAACCTTGCAGATGGAGGCAGGAAGTATGTCAATGGTACAAATACTTGGTTTTTAACGCCTGGCAATCTCCTGTGTAGGGCAGGAGGCCGTATACAGGGTCAGTCATTTTTAATTATGTGGTGTGGGACTGAGTGGCATAACTATTGGTATGGAGTAGTGCAAGATGCAGGGGCTTTGGCTGCAGTAATATACACATCTCTGCTCTGCTTATCAGGTGGTGCGTCTGTTACTTTGGTGTTCAGTCAGTTGTCAGTCACTTAAGCCCATTAGTGCAATGGTATTGAGGGTGGATTGTGTATGTCAACTCAAAAAAGCAAGAATACAGTAAAACTTACAGAGACAAAGGAAATGCAGAGAGGCCTGAATCTCTGTTTGAACCCTCAGCTTAGATACCTGGATGGTTAAAGAAAAGAAAAAAATACTGTGTCCCCTCTGAAAGTAATGTTGAGTGTCTTTGAGCAACTCGATGTCAGACTGCTCAAATGAAGTTGCTCACTGACCCAAGACAGAAGGGCAGCTCTAAAATGTATTAAAAAAAGACACAGCACATGCATGAAAAAGCATTTATCCTGAAAGTAAAAACTGTTATTACATCAGGATGTATTGTATTATGCATGTTGTAAAATGTATAGTGCCCACATAACACCTGAGACAAAACACAGAACATATAAAAAAAAAGCTGAATTTTAACGTTTGATGGCTTTTCATATTTGTGTCAATGTTAGATATTAACTACATTATACAGACAAAAATATTGAGACACCTTGCACCTCTTTTAAACTATAAACTGCAACTGCAAAAATAAGGTCAGGTCAGGTTCTGATGTTGGATAAGCAGACCTGGCTTGCAATCTCAATTCTAGTTTATCCCCAAGGTGTTGGGAGGGGTTGAGGTCAGGGCTCTGTGTGGGTCAGTCAGGTGCATCCACACCAACCATACCTTTCTTTTATGCAGTGGGGCATAGTAATGCTGGATTATAAAAACACCCCCCCCTTATCCTCCATACTCCAAACCACTCATGTAACCGTCCAAAACGTCAAAATGTAAGTTTAAACATTAAAATCTCCCTTCACTGGATCCAATCCCTGAATAACAACTCCATACCATTATCTCTCCTCCACCAAACTTTATAATTAGCACAGCGCAGTGAGGCAGGTAACATTCTTCAGGCATCCACCTAACCCAGACTCATCCATCAGCCTGCCAGACAGAGAGGCGTGATTTTGTCACTCCACAGAACACATTTCCACTGCTCCAGAATCCGGTGGAAGCGTGCTTTACATTACTCCATCCGATGCTTGGCATTGTGCTTGGTGATGTCAGGCTCGATGCAGCTGCGCGGTCATTGAAACTCATTCCATGAATCTCCCAGCACAGTTTTTGAACTAATGCCAGAGGAAGTTTGGAAATCTGCAGTTAATGAGTCAACAGAGCGTTGACGACTTTTATGAACTATGCGCCTCAGCACTCATTGACCCTGCTCTGAGAGTTTGTGGCTGAGTTGCTGTTGCTTATAAATACCTCCATTTTTCAATAATATTTTTAATTAAGTTGACCATGGAATGTCTGGAAGGGAACCAAGTTACTGCAAAAGTGGCATCATATGACAGTAATGTGCGTGAATTCACTGTGCTTTTCAAAATAGCCCATTCTTTCATAAATGTTTGAAAATGTGGACTGTATGGATAGATACTTAATTTTATAGGCCTGTGGCAATGGGTCAGAATTCAAAGATTAAGAGCTGTGTACTAAAACTNATGGATAGATACTTAATTTTATAGGCCTGTGGCAATGGGTCAGAATTCAAAGATTAAGATCTGTGTACTAAAACATTTGTTCATATAGTGCAACTTGAAATGAAGCTGATGCCTTCAAATCAAATAACAAGATGAGGGAGAGTCAAATAAAGCTAGGGAGGTTAGAGGAAGGGTGAGTGGGTGAGTTTAAATGAACTCTGAAAACCACATTTAGAAGTCATGACAACATTCCTAGTATGATTGAATTTTTCATAACTTCATAATTGCAGCCTTAATGATTACCTTAACTTGTCCAGGTCATAAGGTTGAGCATCAAAAACTATTTACAAATTGGAACCAGCTTCAAAATTCAGATATCAGAATATAAGAAGGTTCAATTTTGATCCTAAATCTCGGGTCCAAGGCGAGACACAACCTTTTATACAAACAAGCCTACATATCTGCAAGGACTTGTCTATCTGCCAGGACCAGTCTACACCATACATCAGCATACAGCATGCCCTGTAGCAAGCAGTCAAGAGTGTGTCCCACCCTTGGCTTGGTGGCAGAATGAATAGGGTATACTGTCATCAGGCCGCTGCAGGCAGCAGAGCCTGTGGTTACAGCTGGAGGCTACAAAAGATGGATTGCAGTTAATGCTCAAAAGTGTGGCTTCACAAAAAATAAAAACAAGGCATAGTGCAATGCATGTAGGAAGCTAATTAGCACCAAACCAAACATGTAAAGCATCACAGCATCAGTCTAAAATACTATACAGTGTTTGATAACTTGTGGGCTCCAAGACTGACCGTGTCATCTGCCAGTACATTAAGAGACGCATAGCCACAACACAGTGTGTGCATGCAAGTTTCTGTATTCCTGTTGTCACAATACTAAAGCAAAAGCTTTCTGTTGCAAGGTGCCAATGTTCTGTCTGTACATGACGTAGCTTCTAAGATGACAAATACAACTATATATTAAATCTTGTAAAACTTCACTGTACTTATTCTAATATCAAGATAAAATTAGATGCACAATGTCTACAGCCCCATTCATGTCTCAAATGATACATCTACTTCATAAACATAGCCTCCACAAACACTATCACCAATATCTCCACAAATAAACTCAAAATACGTTGTATAAAGCAGCAGTCTTTTTTACCAGAACAAAGTCACTCAATAACATAACTCCTTTACAAACAAATGAAACCATGCTTGTGTACACAAAGTCAAGCACACAAACACATTTCTCTGTACAAGGGAAGCAGAAATGCCTCGTGAACAGGAATCGCAAGGCAGCCGGCTGTCATGATGAAAACAATCACAGTTCCACCACACAATTACCTAGAACATCAACAAGAACCCATTTACCAAGACATCCCACTGGGATATCCCATTATTCCCTCTGTCAAGATATAGGCCACCGGGACTACCCATTATTTCCTCTTCTATCAGCGGAAGTCACACATACTGTGATCTGAGATGAGAGCAGTAGATAACATACACCCTGTTGTCAGAGCACATGTGATATCATCTGAAACTACACATACACAATCTGTTGTCAAGAAATGTTGAGGATCCAAGAGACCCAGTGATGACCATCACCACAGTCTTTATCCTCAAGACCACTTCAACAAGTCACGTGCCTGACTTTGGGAGGCTTGACTTGCCACCATAAACATCAGGGAGAAGATGTCTCCTGGAATACCCCAGTTTGTTCTGTGCACCAAGACATGGTGACGGTCATCACTGGGTCTCATTGTTGCACATAACTTGCAATCGGTTTTGACCACACTCAGACTGTCACTATGGTCTTTACCCTTGGTTTACTGTCACAACCAACAAAGGAGTCACTTCCTCACATCTTTGCAGCTGAGAGCAGAACAGTGGAACCAAATGGCTAAAGGGATGCTACACTGACTGTAAAAAGTAAAACATGTACCAGGAGCACTCCATGTTGCTGCAGCACAGCCTGCTGCAGCTGGAGTTCAATTTTTATCACTCAAACAGACAAGTGACTGAGTGTGAGCATCTCAGAGACTGGGTGATTGCAATATCAGTCTTTAGTGTCCTCGCTGGACACAAAGTAAGAAGGCCCAGGAAAGCTGTTTTGTGACACAGAAACTTCAAGTTGGATTGCTCTATGGGTTCATGAGGAGTTTGAACTTGATCTTTGAGGGACCTGCCCAGTTGCATTTGGTGGTGTCTTTTAATGAACTGAGACAATAAGGGATGTCTTTACAAGTTAAGGTATGCACTCCTGCTATACCTTTCTTCTATGGTAGAGTGGGGGTGTTTAATAAGTCTAGTTGCCCTTCTAGATGGAAGAAAGTGGAGAACAAGCTGGATGGGGGGAGTATTTGAATTTATTGCCTACTGTGAAATCATGTAGAGAACACACTTCTGGTTATACTTATGCATGACTGAAAGGTTGGCATTGCTTAGGGTCTCCAGGACAGCTTCATCTAACTCTTGAGAGAAGGGCTAAGAAGGGACTACGCTGAGAGCTGCTGAGGATGGCTTATTTGGATTGTCATATCTGACACTCTGACTGGTCCAAGGTTGATCATAAACCAAGTGAAACACTGTTGGAAACCACTGCCTCCTTGGTGATCAAAAGCCTATTAACAGCACCTTGTAATGGCCCAGAATAATACTGTTGAGTCTCTGAGGAGTAAGAGGAGAAGGAAGAAGAGCATACAGCAACCTGTCTAGCCACTTGAGACAGTCTAAGACCAGCAAACTACATCCTTCAATGGATTTTCTCTGCTGATGCCAATAGGTCAGTCAGTCCATAATAAAACTACTAGCTCTGGATGAACCCACACTCTACATTGGCAAGACCACGGGAGGCAAGGCAAAACGAATTTCAAGTATAGCGAGAAAATTTCAGGTTGATCAAGTTTCCCATCCTGATAAGGTTATATTAAGGGGAAAAGCCTTTTGAGTGTCCTGGCTCTGCTGTGGAACATAGAAAGGGAAAAGAACACTAATGGCTGCTGGATGCTGGCTCCAACTGACTTCCATTCAAAGCATGAAAGCATGAACTTTCCCCTAGAAATACTATAATTTTTTTTCAACAAGCCATTATGGTGTCAATCGCTGAATTCAAGGCCTCAAATAAGTGCGCCAGTGGTTATTTTGGAAATGATTGCTCCGTTACTAAGATCTGAAGACTTATAGTAGCTGTTATGGGGTGTGTTTCCGAAGTGTGTTTCCACTCATTATTTGGAAGGTCCTGGCTCAAAATGGAAAAGATGACATTGACCATAAGCTGCAACTCTGAGCTTCAAATTAGCTCCAGCGCAAAAAAAGAAAAAAAATGCTGCTCTGACTGTTTTTACTTCTATTGCTTTCACTTGTAGCAATATTCAGAATCAGTGAAAAGCCACACAGTGAATAGCTGTTTATAACTTGAGCATAAGCGCAGGGATCAAACATATCCAACCTGTAATCAATATGCCAAGAGAGATTTAAGAGAAACCAGGCTTTTTCAGTTTTCTGTAGCTGTTTTGACAGATTTCTGACAGCTTTAAATGTATGAGGGTGTTGCTAACACTTTATAGCAAACACACTATGACAGGAATATGCCTGCTTCAACAGGATTTGGTTGTTAGGGTCACATCTTTTTTCCCTTAGAGCGGGACATTTAAAATATACATTTACAAAAATGCTGATGGATCACGATGGAAAATAGCCTGACATTATTTAATATAAAAGGATGACACTTGGCTCGCTCGGTGGTGGAGTGGGTTAGAGCGTAAGCCACGTAGAGCAATGCTCGCAGCGCACCCCGGATCAAAAAATCCAGGCCGGAGTAACCTTTCCCGCATGTCTATCCCCCCTCTCTCTGACTTTACAAAAAAGATGTCTGTGCCAAAAAAAGTCTTTAAAAAAACAAAAAAGGATGACACTTTACTTCCAAATGGCGCTTGCTGTGCTCTTAGTTTTTCTTCAAGAGATAATCTGCCAAATCTGAGAGTAAACATCTGTGATAGAAGCGAGAAAAGGAAGCCCTGCTGCTTACTCAGTGGTGACACAATTCATCTCTCTAATTCAAAACTGTGATTGCACACTTCTGTCTTTGCTTACTTTCATTTTGTTCTGCTTACAAATCCTACAAATTGCTACCACTCAGATTTCATTTTCTATTCACGCTGCATTTTTGTTGCTGCCAAATGTCGATAACAAAAATCTACTTAATCTTTTTTTATCCCTTTTAAGCACAGTGCAGAAAACAATCGCCAATCAAACAATTTTATATACTGACATCTGACAAACAGAAGCTTCTGAACTACTGATTTTTCATTAGTCATCTTGCCAACTTTAGGTTAAGATTAAAATGCTATGCTACAGACACAGGGACATAAATGGGATTTGTTTGGACTCCCTGTCTTTGCCAAAACCTCTAACCTGGCAAGATGTCAGGTAACCAAAACTTTTCACAATAAACAAGCTACTTAAAGAGTAAATGTTAGTTGTGTTTACAGGCCCCGGGTTGTTTGTAATTAGTAAATGTGGACCATAACAAACCAAAAAATGCAACAAAGTAAACTTTTCCACTGTGGTTTGGGTGTCATTGCATGCTATTCTCAAAATGAGCAATGAAGAGAACAATAACTTGTTAAATGTCTAATATAGAGAATGTCATTCTTCTATTTTTTTGTTTTGTTTTGTTTTTTTGTCAGCTTTACTTTAGCGGAGATGGCTGCGATCTCAATCTGACACACTACTTCTGGTCTTTGTTGGCTTCCACTACTAGCTTTTCAAAACTTTCCAAATGTCTTCCTCCCCCCTGCGTCATCTCTCG
>JANJYP010021136.1:0-31609 GCA_024605115.1 Rastrelliger brachysoma | reverse complement strand
TTTTTAAATAGGCTGACCTCAAGTTTTGCACCTTTGACCATACCTTACTCTCTCTCTCTCTCTCTCTCTCTCTCAATCTCTCTCACACACACACACAACCATGTTTCTATCACTTCAGAGAACAACATATCAACCCTATAATTTCCTGAAGACTTATCCTATACCTAATCTTAGCCGCTTTCACCTTACTTGCTTAAGTATTCACCCCAAAATGAATGATTTACTTTAAGGGGACTTCTTCCATAAAGAAGACAACTACTCACAGCATGATTGTGTAGACAGATTTATGTCCTCACAACATGAGGAATAACAGGACCACACGAACACACACACACACGCACACACACACACACACGCACACACACACACACACGCACACACACACACACACACACACACGCACACACACACACACACACACACACACACACACACACACACACACACACACACACACAAAGAGGGAGAGAGAGAGTCCATCCTAAGACTTTACATTAGCTTGCATCATCATGCTTCTAATTAAAGTTCCTCTCATCTGCCTGCTGCTGCACTCCCACCCTTTCTCCCACTTTCTCCTCCCCTCTCTTCTCCTCTCCTCATCTCACGGTCATCCAGTTACACAGTCCTCCTCTTCATCACAAGAGCAGAACAGAAAATGTACATTTATATAAAGTGACTAGCATTTCATTCTAGCTGTGGTTTTCTCTTCACACTAGTAGAGAACAAAGAATCGATAGGCACAATGCAGGGAAGAGAGAAGTATAGAGAAATCAATCTGGGCTCCAAGTCAAGGTGAGAAAGGTTCTTGCATGTGTCTCATAAAATCAGCTGCTAGATGAAGTGCAAAGAAGACTGTCTGGGACAGACGCCCAGAAGACATGGCAGGACATTGTCTTTATAATTTGTGTGAATCAATAAAGGGAGATGCAGAGAGCTGAGGTTGCAGGGGCTTCAATGTGACCTGTATTGTATATCTCAGGTCATAATTGTATGGACTTAAATCTGAACCTTCCACTCCAGTCACTCCAGTTTTCTATGCCAGTGCACTGAAAGATGGATACAAAGGTTACAAAGTAAGTGAAGTAAACAAAAACAAAGAACATCCCTCAAGACATTTCAGAAGAGACAAACAACCTAAGATAAAGTAATGACTCAATTTTACTGTATTCCTTACCACACACACACACACACACACACAGCCAACAACAAAATGAAAAAGTACATTAAAAGAAGATTCAACTTTCATTGTGCAGAAATCATCCGGATGTTTTAAAGCACTGCTTAGGAAAAACAAAACTGATTGGAAAGTGAGTTTCATTAAGATTTATTCATATGAAAATAATATAACAATAATAAGAACATAAGACATGTTTTAACCTTCATTAAGAGGGACTGTGTTCAGTGTAACTTCAAGGGTTGTCCCTGCATAAAAAACATTTTACTGAATAACAAATACAGGATTTATCTGCTCTTTGAACACTCTGAATCACAATTTAGTTACTAAATCATTATTTTGACATGAGGGACTTCATGCAAAATGACATTTTTCTTCTTTTTATCCTTTTCTACACCTAGTGCTTGTAGCATTGTAGCAATAAACATTTGTGAACATTTGAGTGATATTTGTTCATAACTCTCCAGGAAATAACTCTTTAAACATTGAAAAGGAAAATTAAAAGACTAAAAAAGATATTTTACCTAGCCCAACTTCGTTTTACTAACTGACTAATAATAAGGGGCTGTCCTATTAATTTCATATGTAAGTGCATTTCTTATAACATTATGCCCATCAAAACAACACAACATGTACTGTAATTGCTCTTTAAAGGTGCATTTATTGAAATTTAGACTCCCCCATGGCACAAAATACCTGTGACACACAAGTCTAGCCTAGCCTGCGCACCTTTCCAAGACTTTCCTTTCAGCTGCCATCACAAGACATTTCACTCTGAAGCCCAAAAAGCAAATAATAATAATGCAGTTTTATATTATAATATAAGTTTATGTGTAAATATTAGATATATTCCCCTCCACCGGCTGTCTTACTTGTCTCAGTTTTGATGTTTTGACTACAATTTATTACGT
The DNA here is from genome assembly GCA_024605115.1 of Rastrelliger brachysoma. Classification (NCBI taxonomy): domain Eukaryota; kingdom Metazoa; phylum Chordata; class Actinopteri; order Scombriformes; family Scombridae; genus Rastrelliger; species Rastrelliger brachysoma. The sequence continues at coordinate 29,524 of JANJYP010021136.1, read as the reverse complement.
TTCAGGCCACTGTAGCTGTGCCAGAGGCACATCAATGCTATTTCGTTTCTTAGTTGTTAATAGAGGTCATTGCAAATCATGTTTTACTTAACACCCCATTCACCTTGAACAGCACTGTGATTCAGTTCAGCTTGACAAGAAAAGGTACTATGTGTTTGTGTCTGATTAATGGTTTTAGAAGGTATTAAGAGTGTCCTTGGTCCTCACTGGCAGGTTCAGCATAGGAATGTGCTTCTGTGTAATCCTTGATTGTCGAAGACTGACCTACCTACCTACCTACCTACCTACCTACCTACCTACCTACCTACCTACCTACCTACCTACCTACCTACCTACCTACCTACCTACCTACCTACCTACCTACCTACCTACCTACCTACCTACTTAGCTACCTAGCTACCTACCAACCTACCTACCTATCGACCTACTGACCCTTTGTGTTGATGTCAATAAAGTACAGACAAGTACAGCTGAAAGTCGTTTTAACATGATAAATGCACATGTTCAGAGCTGAGTAATTAACAGGTTTAAAGGTTGCTGTGCTTTAGACCCATGAGATGTAGCTGGCCTCTTAATTATTACACTGAAATGTCAGAATTAGTTATACGTGTGGGTGGAGCCACAGACTAGAGCAAGAAATGGTGTGCTTATCTACCACTTGAAAATCAAAGTAGAAGTCTTACTGCCAGATTGACAACTGGAGTACACTGAGAATTATCTAACTTATTATCAAAAGGAAACCTACACCACCTTTGATCGCGTTATTTACTGTAGCTCCAATCTCACACAAGAAAGTCTAACATTTTTCACTCACTTTCCTCCTATAGAAGTGCACCTATTATTGATTCCTTTTGTATTTTAGATTCTTCATGGTATATTTAGCATGTATCATTTGGTCCACTGTGCATGTGCTTGATATTCTTGTGCTTCCTCTCTTTCTTCTTTGTTGTAAAAAGTTGCAGAAATTCACTGCATGCAGGGGATGTGAACAGGGGAGAGGCTGTGTGTGAGTGCAGGTGTACAGTCCTTGGTCACCTGCAGGAAAACAAATTCAACTCAAGACAACCCGACAAAGCCCTGCTGAAGTGTTTGAAGGGGGATCATTTCCTACTGGTCCATCTGGAATACATCCTGGAGGGTTATTCTCAGTAATATGATGTTGCTTTGTGCATCACGCTCCCTCATAGTCATTGTCAATGACAATGCCATGTCAGCTACACAGTTGTTTCAATCTTTTCGATGATTTCTATCATTGACTTGGAGGGGGAGAGCAGAGAACAGTCATCCTGATCCCAGAGGCTGCCGGGGCTGGAGTTTCCATCTGTGCTCAGCTCGTCATCCTCCTCCTCCTCGCTCTCCTCCTCACAAGACTCCAGGTAGTGTAGACCCAGTGCATTGATGCCGGAGTCCTCAGAGCTGGACGGAGAGGAGCAGTGGTCCATTTTGGTGCCCTTTATTTTGTCCACAGGAGACGGGTGTTTGTGCTCAATGTAGACCTGCTGGACTAGTGGTGGTGCAGGTGTGTGTTGGGTCGGTGGTGTGGGCTTGAGTGTTTGCCGAGGCTGAGTGGGATTCTGGGGCATCTGAGGTTTAACGGGAGCAGGTGGGGGCGGGGTGGGTGCATGAGGCGGTTCGGGTAACGCAGGTAGGGGGCGCTGGACATAGCACATCTTTCCATTGATGCGTTTGACGATGTAGTCGTCCACAAACAGGTCTGCAATGACGCAGTACTTGGGCGATTCCAGGTGAGGCGGGGACTTAAAACAGGGGGCGAGCTTGAGGAAGCGCTCAGCCAGAGAGACAGACAGGTCGATGGTGTTACTGTACTCTGTCCCGACAGGCGGCACGGCTGTGCTAGGCAGCTGGCATACATTAGTCATGGGTTGGTACACGTACTTGCCTGTAGGGGGCAAAAAACAAACAAACAAACCAAAGATCAGTCATTTTACTGGATTAGATGAAAAAACCATCCTCCTTTTCAGAAATGGTTAATAAATACATAATTCAAGAAGTGTATCATCACATGATATCTATACAGAATGTGATTCATGACAATAAGTGTTGATTTTAAAGGAACAATTAAGTAAAAATACTACATTAAAAAAAAAAACTATCAGTAAGCACATTTTTTGTTTTTAAGTTCTATTCCTTAGAAAATGTTGTAGTATTTCTTATATATGTGCCAAATACACAGTATGTCCCAGACAAGAATTTTGGAAAATTCACATATTCAAACCCCTTTCTTCTCCCCTCCAGTAAAATGTTTTTGATGGCATATAAATAAATGTATCCTTTTTACACAAAGATGAAGTGATCAGGTACTGGCTACAGTCAGAGTGTACAGCCAAGGAAACAATTCTTGCCATAAAGTGGGCAGGGAGCACCTGTATCAAGTGTTGTCCTGTCTTGGGGATGGTAGCAATTTTCACATCACAAAGCTTTTGATGCTGCCAAACGTAAAAACACCTGCCTTGACACCACCATCTGAGGTGGAGCTGCAGCCTGAGTGTAATATGTTTAAAATTTCAGCCCACTGAGTAGTGCAACATTCATTTTTGACCCTTAGAAGCTGATGTAAGATTTAATGCAGAAATGATGAAATGGCAGATGGGATTAAGGCCAAGCAACGTTTATAGCACTAAAATGAATCAGGATGGTGTCACATGAATCCTCAATGCGATACAGTAAATCATACATATGTTGTGAAAAGTGACTGCCTTCATATACACATTTTCTGACACCTTCTGTATGACCAGTTTGGCAACTCGTGAACAGGTGGTGATTGTGCAGAATGACTGCTTTCAAATGTTACTCATAGTTTGCAGCCCACTGCCTCCAACTCTGAGCCATGTTGCCTGAAGAGTGTGGCTCAGATGTGTGTTTAACTGGCTCCCTGGAGAGAGAGACTACAGAAGCTGACAAGCCTACGCATCACTTCCTCTCACTCTGTGTCCTTGTCTATTGTTTTACCGGCTGGGAGATCCATTCAATCAAAATCTTTTCCCAGGTTACACTAAAACATCAAACTACTTCAAAGTACAAAAGTGGCTTTGTTTTCCACTGCTGAATGGACAAAGAAAGATTGTAAAACAGAAAGCTCATTTTTGCAACATATAAAACGTTTAGTTTAACTAAATCAGCTGAGCAGCCGTGTTTGAATTGATTTTCTCCCCCCAAGAACAGTTTTGACTAAATTTGCATGACTGCCTCATTATCAAAGCAGCAAAGCTGCATTATGCACTCATATGAAGTGATTAAAAGAGGTAGCAACTGAAGCTTGATGTCCGTGTACTTTGTGAGCATTGTTAACACAAAACACAAGCTAATTTTGATACAGACAAAAAGGGGGAATAGGAGCCATCCTCTGTTTAATGAGAGAAACTCAATGGTCCATGGTCAGACTGAGATGTGCCTATTCAGGCAGAGAAGATAGCGGCAACAAATGAGAGCTAAAGCTGTGTGCAATGTGTTGACATTTAGTTTTTATTTAACATGCTACATCTAATTGTATTCATCTATCTGGAGCTTTTGATACCAAAAGCAGTAATGGGGACAAACAGATGCATGGGCAGACAACAAAACAGACAGACATATGGAGCCAATGCTACACCAACACTAGTCATCGTCAACAGTCTTGTAGAAGAAAAACGGGCTGTCTGGCTGTATATCTACAGGGAATGCTGCAGAATGCATGAAGTTAGAAATATGTGTCTCGGTTATCCCCTAGACTGCATGTTATGTGTAAGATTAAGCTCTCTAAGTCTGGTGAAAAGGAAGAGTGGAAAATCTTAGTATTAGTAAAACATCACTCTGTTTTCTAATTCTTGGACCCTCTCTACTTGGGTTATTACAGTTACTGTAGGTGGTGGTAATTCCTTAAACCTGCATTAACTGATTTGTTGTTTTTTTTACCACTTTGGTTCAGTGGAGACAAGCTGTAAATTTAAGACATATCATAACTGAGGCGAAACCTCTGAAGCCAACGTGCAAAAACTGCAGTTCCTTGAATGGACAGTCAGTCCCCACAGACCCCCATGATCAAACAGTTCTGATCTCTACAGCTATTTTTCCCTGTTCATGACAGTGAAGCTTTATAGAATTCACCTATATAAATTTTATTAATGCTTAAGCTTATATTTATAGGTGTGGCTGCTTTGAGTGACAGGTGCTACTATAGCAACAACACTAGTCAGGTAACGTAACTGTAACGTAACCAAATTCATGACATGTAGGTATTGTCATTGCTATCATTATGTCAGTGTGTTTTCACTTCACAGAAGTTAATTGTAACATATCCTTTACATAGATAGTCTTGTTTAGTATTTGATTATGAGTTGGAAGTTTTTGTTTTTGCTAGTTGAAAATGCAGCTGGACAGCTAAATTATGAGCTAAAGCTCACTCTAAAACTCTGTAAAGTTGAGAGGAGCTACAGAATCAGGTAAAAATTTTCTGAAGGTTCGTCAATGCTACTCTGATATTTTCATGTGATATATTTTTATCTTTAAAGGTACTTTCATTGTAATCTTAAATGTAATATTTAATGTTTTGATAACATGATTTTCTTTCACATATTAACCAATGATTATTTAAAGGCAACTTAGGGAGTTTTTGACCACCAGTAGTGCTGGGGAGCAGTGTTTGCATTTTTGATATTTCACTGGTAAACAGTGGATGGCAAAGAACAGAAATGCATCTATGAAAGGAAGGAGAAGAATGTAAGCTTACAAACAAGGATGTAAACAATGAACATTTAAAATATTAACAACATCTGCAAATATTTTATGAGGAAGGAAATACACCAAACATATCTGTCAAGTCTCAGATACACACAATGTGTTTTGGTGAGAGACACTGAACGTACACATAACTCCTCCCGACAATGAATAACAATGTATGGGTGTGATTTCCATGTACCTATGCTGTACACTGAGAAACACACAAACTGCAACTGACAGCCAGTGAATGCTGGCTTTGCAACTATATTGATATTCAGTTGTACTCTAACCTTCTGTGTCACCCAGGGCTGAAGCCTTGCATGACAATGTCAGCTGTGGCAGCCACTGTTCCCTGGCCCTCTGATCATGTGTCTGTGTGTGTTTCCACACCAATAAAGACAAGATGTCCTCACAAAGACAGCAAAAATAAGAAATGTTTTTACTTTAAAGGATAAAGCTATATTTTTCTTATTGTCAACACATCACAAAAAGACTAAAACTGACAACATGCTAGTTTATCTCAGTATTTTCTGTCTTGGTGGACAGATGGTCAAGTGGTTAGGAGCGCATGCCACATATGTAGCCAACCCTGGTTCGTATCCCGGCTAAAGTTTTTTTGTTGTTTTTTGTTGTTGCTGCTGTTGTTTTCCTAAGGGTAAAACATATCCCTTAAACAGCAGTGTACTGCGTTTGTAAAACAGTGTGTTTTGATAAGGACTGTTTTCAACTGTGGATTAATACACATTTGGTTTGGTTTGAGTATCTGAGAACAGAAGGAGAATGGTATACACTATGTGGGATTGAATCTAATTAAGTTGCAGTGAAATTGTGATATTAATAGATATGTGATAATAGAAATTACATTTAATAAATGGTTAAACATATGCCTCTGCTTATGACTTACACATCTGTGATATATATTTTTTCTTCCATAGGATAACAAGTCAAACATAAACAACATGCTGTAACAACACATTACAAACCCCGTTTTTCAATGAAGGCTGACATAATCAAAGAAGCTTTAGTTAAAAACAACAGTAAATGTTAAGCTTTTGACTGTGCTTGAGAATAAAATATTATGAGTTTTTCAGCCGACATAACCCTTTGCAGTTAAAATCATAGTGAGAAAAATAAAGTGCAGAGGAAACACAGACACATTTCGCACTGACAGCAATCTAGACCAGAATAACATGCAGCTATAGGACATATTGCACTTTGCGTTAAAGGAGAGTGACTTTTCCTTTACTGAAAAGCCTTTCATCATGTTATCATTAAATGTCGCTGAGAGCAACAAATTCACCGGGAAACTGATGAAAGGCATTGTTGGACATGCAAGAGGTAAATGAGGCAGTTGGGCACATCAAAAAAAGGAAATTACAGCTCTTCATTACAATTATCTGTCTGTGAATGTATGCAGTTTAAAAGCAGTGGAGGTTACTCTTTCCCCTACTCTTGCACTTCTGAGAATGAACTATTTCAGTGGAAAAACAAAGATATCAAAAAATATCAAAGGTATCTAGAATATATAATATGGCATCTGAGACCAATTATTTTAGTCAGTATATGAATAATTTAAGAACATTTTCACACCTTTGCTTGTTTGCTCTGCTCTGAATCAATTGATGAATTGGTGATTTCTTTTCACGCTGAGAAAAAAATCCAAGCAAACCAAACTGTATCGCTACAAGCTATATAAGAAAGTTCACTCATTGGTCAGATATGTCCAGCGCAAGAACATAAACACAGGAAGAAGGTCCAGACGGAGATCCATTGGCCCAATACAATATACATTTGGCTGTGCTGGTCCAGATCAGCCACAATTCATTCTCCAGCTAGTTATAGCAACTGTTAAATTTTCTTATCCACATTCCAGTATGCAAAGCTTACCTATGGGAGCCGTTTTTCTCTGACCGCACCTACCAGTCGGATTGGATCAAATTCCCAACGCAAATGAATCATTCCAGAGTTCATGTAGGATTGGGTATTGGGACAGTTGTCTTTGTCTACAACTGAGTGCAATTACTATATTCACATCAGACCAAATTGCACTGAATCAAGTATGAGAATTTGTTTAATTTAATCAAACTGAAAAGAGGACACCCTTAACTTCATTTAGCAGAGAGAATGTTGAATACAGACATTTTTAGCCATGCTAGCAGCAGCTGGTGATACTTGGTCTAAAGTAAGGTTTGTAAATCAATCCAGCTACCACTTCAGTCCAGACGGCAATATTCAAAATATTGTTTCATTAATAGCTCCCAGAGGATGAAAACTACTGACTTAGGTGATCCTGTGACTTTTCATCTAGTGCTACTGAAGTTGACATTCATGGGTTTTAGTAAAATGTCTCAACAATTATTTAATGGATTGTTATGAAACTCTTTACAGACATTGGTGTTTTCTGGAGATGATCCTTTAACTTTTCCTCTAGCACCATAATAAAGTTCAATGTGAAATTTGCTGCCGTCTCAGCAACTACTGGATAGATTCGCATATAAAATAATACACATATTCATGTCCCCTATGTCTATGTGAAATGGGGTCAGACGCTTTTCAGTGCAAATTTCATTTTTCATTAATTTAACAAGATTAACTTTGATACACTAAAATGCAAGGCTCTTTGATGTCCAGTCAGTTTAAAGAAAGGTGGTGGGATTGACCTTTTTTTGTGCCTTATAAGTAAATTGCAGCAGACTGTAGCCATGGTCTTGTTAGTTGACATTTATGCTAAAACTTAAGTTTAAGAGGTCAATGGGAAAATTGAAGAACAAGCAGCACATTCTTGGGAAGTTAGTTCTTCAAAGGGGGTAGTATAGTGGAGGAGGAATGAGGAGGAGCTCCAACTCCTCTCCTCCCACCCGTCTCCATCTTGAATGCCTCCTCTTCTCTCTCCTAGGCGCTGCCTGGCCGACAGCTACAGTCTGGTCTAATCCAGGAGATCTAAATAATGCATCATGTAGCCCATGTGTCTCTTACTCTATTCACATAGCTTCAGCATAACTCTGTCCATATTTCAGTTCTGTCATCACCCTACAGACATCAGTTGAAGGAAAAATACTTGACAGAAGTTCATTGCTCATTGTAACTGTAGTGAAGATGAATGAGCATGACAGTCTCACACAGATTATGTTACTTTAATATTGGCTCAGTGGAGAATGAGTCATTAACAACCCCCTCAATTAGATTTTTTGTATGTTTGAGCTAAAGCCAGTAGTCTTTGTGTACAGACTGAGCAGCAGATACTCTAAATACAACACCATTGCTCAAAGCATCATGTTGGCACAACCCGGTGAGCAAAAACAATTATTTTAGCAGATTGTTATCATGTTTCATGACAGCTGCTACACCCTTTTAGCCAGTGGATGCAGTCCGCTCACACATCCGCTGCTCTTTGTGTTTAAATCTGTCCGACAAAGGGGCTGCAGCCGTGGCAACAACATAAGTTTCAGGTTTCAGCTGAGGGGACGGACTGACCCAGCATCATGTGAAACTCCTTTTCCTGTTTCCTGTTCAATGCCTCCAGAAGCAAAAGTTGTTCCTGATTTACAGCCAGTTTGAAATACACTGTTTAGTCTATTCCCAGAATGAAAAAATACAATCCTCTGACAAACCACAGTCAAAAATCTCAACTCTTGTAATGACCTTCGAGTATAACTTAAAACAATACTCACATATATACATTTGAAGTGTTGTTGTTGTTGCTGTTGTTGTTACTGGCTGTGAATAGATCCCTCCCTACACAGATAGACACAATCCACAGCACTTACTTTAGTGTTTATTGCTCTAGGGTTATCGTTTTTATTCAGAATCTGAACAACTGTTTGAGTGCTGAAAAAACAACAATTCAATCAGTAATTATCATACCGAATTCAAAATAAATATAACATAATATAAACAGGTAGTGTTGTGTACTCCACTAGGACTCCACTGGCATTGTCACAATGATATACTGATGTGTAAACAAAATTTAAAAAAAGCTTTTTCACAACAGCAATTATAATTGATGGCTGTAGATAAAGTATAGGTATCAAAGCCTCTAGAAATCAAAATCCACAAAAGCCTTATGTAATTTAGGGTCTTAAAGTATAATGACATAGCAGGCATCTAATTAGTATCTTAAATTAGTTTAAATCCAAATTTGATATATTTTCATTTAGGCTTTTGTAAAGTTTTGTGATATTGGGTTTAAATCAAACATTTATTGCTATAATTTATTATTGTCATTGTTGCTTTTTATTAACAAACTGCACAGACCAATCATAAAAAATGTGATGTGCTGTGGTTAGCATACTGTCTCATATTGCGTTTCCTCATCTCAACCCAGTTAATTTTGCTATATCCCGGCGTGCTAGGATAGTCCGGTGGTCAGAGCACATGTCACGTGTACAGAACTCTGCAGCCGACCCTAGTTTGAGTCCCGGCTGGTGTGGTCATTTGCTGTGTGTCTAACCCTCTCTTTCTTCCATGATTTCCTGTCTGATTGCTTTCAAATGAAGGCGTCTGTGCCACAAAATCTTTAAAGAAAATGTTTTTTTTGCTATATCCTTCATTACTGTAGCAAATTACCTGTACATTTAAACTTACACTAAGTTAGTTCTGCTCAAACACTCTTAACGCTCTCCCTCTTTTAGTGACTTGTGACTGTCAAACAGTTTACAGACTTTCAGACTGAATCAATTTTTTTGAGACTGTCCTTAATACTGTGCACTGCAGTGTCAAAGTGTAAATGCTGAGCCATGGTGTTGATTACTTACTTTGCCCCTGACATGTCTTGTAACAATGGAAAAACACCACATGGACATGTTAACAAGATTAAACACTTGATTTTCACTGCAGGGAGTCATTAATGGTATCTAACAAAGTGTCCCAGTAAACCATGATAGTGTGACAGTGAGCCAGTCTGCACGATAACAAGATCCTGAAACTGAACCAGCTAAATAAAAATCAGCGATCATTCAAATTAATTGTCCATCTGTTTATCTGTGTCAACATATCTTCTGTGAAAAAAGCTAATTGTTCTCTGTTATTGCAAAACGGAGGAAATTAGTGAGGCATAATGAACCATCTGACATGACACAGAACCATCTGAGAAGTAGAAGCATTTTGTTTTCAGAATTATATATGAAAAAACTGTGGATGAAGTCTTTCTGCCGCTTTTTCAAAACAAATTACTGCAGCAACTTTACTTGTTGGCTTGTTGCTCAGGAAGGCAGCAGAGACACTGAATAAAACAACACCATTCTCCAATGTGTTTACAATTCATTTGACCAAATTACATTGTTGTCATTTATTCTACCTAGATCTTATTTTAGACATTTTAGACAACTCAAAGCAAAATTCTGTCCTTGTGTGTTACTGGACAGTGTTTGCTTGAGGTTTGATTAGAAGATGTGTAAAGGAAATTTGGTAAGACAGAGCTGGAAAATAAATCATAACCTATCCTTTGAAATGATAGAGCAAACTTGTCAAACTTTTAGTGCTGCTCTGATTCCCACACTGAGAGACCTGCAGTTAAAGTGATCGAAGCGCTGTGTTTCCCAACATGTGCAATCAATCCAAAAAACTTTCCCTCAGGCCTGTGCTGACAACATATTGATCCTTTAATAATAGGTAAAGCTTTTCTATGATTCAGCACTGTGGTAAATTTTGAATTGGTCACCAGATCAATCAGTATAGGACAGAGCTTTATCCAATAAGCCTCTATATTTCCCTTTAGAAACAGCTGCAACAACAGCGGTGTTGTGACAGATGAGACTGTTGAGAAAGTGTGACAGAAAAGATTCCACTTTCTTGTGTCTACAACAAACATAGAAGTACTAGAGTAGGAGAATTGGACATGATAGAGAAAAGTGACTGACTATTCAGGATTCATTAAGCATTGCTAGATTTTGTTCTTAATGAGTAATTTATTGCTCTGCCTGGTAATTGTAATCAGTTAGCAGAGAATAAAGCGGGAGAAAAAACATTCAGACCAGGTGGTTCCAGTGCTGCTGTGAGCAAAAGCTCTCATCAGACATGACATATTGGCAGTGACACTAAACACAGCTAATTATCACTAATGAGAGGCTTGGACTGATGTTGTCACCAGCTGGGAACACTGCCTCCACCTACACACAATTCCAGTTTCCCCCATTTTCTCAGCCAGAGGTTTAAAAAAAAAAAACTACAAACAAATGGAAACGTGATTGGTGTCGTCAAAGGGCAGAAACTTTTCGCAGAGACATTTTGAGGAAAAAGAAGATTCAAACAGGAAATAACCACAGATGTGCATAGACATCAATAAGAACTCCTCGCCAAACCCTTTATTTAAGCCTGTGACAGCCAACAGCAGAGGAGGTGGAGCAAGTGAGCTCCTTTAAATATCTTGGGACTGTTTTGGATCAAGCCTTCACCTTTTCTGAGCATAGTCACATTTACAAAAATATCACAACAAAGACTCTTTATTTTGCACAAAGTTGTGAGGTCAGCCAGCACATATCTTGCGTTCTTGTTCTTGCATTCTACATTGTGTCCTAGTTTGGATTCCTGTCTATCAAACCTGACTGTCAAAAACAAGGCCAAACTCTGCAGAATAGTGAACCTTGGCAAAGCAACAACAGGCTTTAAACAACACTTGTTTTCTGATTGCTATGACGAGGCAGTGGAATAAATGACACACAAAATTCATGCCATCCCCTGAATCATTACTTTCAGCTCCTGTCTTAAAGAAGATGGAGTCCCCTGTGCAAAGAAAAACTTATAAAAAATAATCATTCTCACATGCCAAATGTAATTTTAACTTGTAAATAACACACATGCCCATATTGTTTTGAATGCAATATACCTGCCACTTCTTAAATTGGTTTTTAAATTATTTAAAATCTAACTATTTGTTCCTTTCTTTTTTATGAAGTTGCATCTAATACAAGGTAAAAATGTTTATTTATTTGTTATTTTTGTATCATATGATGTGAATAATGTGATATTAATGTTGATTGTTATGCAAGCTGAAGACCCAACAAAGGAGGAATATAAAGTTGTTTTGATTTAAATGTAACCTCCCACTGCTCCATAGGTAGGATAATGTGAATAATTTGTGTTAGATCATTTAAATGCTGAGCCAAGCCTTGAATGCACATTGACCTTTTGTGTTTGTTTGCCTGGAAACCTATTAAAAATGTAATTAACAAAGCAGTCTAGCAAGGCTCCCCATGGTGAATACACAATTATCAACGACAGAGCAAATTTATACTCCAGGATACAGTCATAGGCACATTCCCGATGAAAACCTGAGGAGATAACGCTACACAGCATTTCACTTATTTCTATTCAGTTTTATTATACATCACTAGGAACAAGAGCAAGAGCGTAGCAGAGCAAGCAGGCATAGCATGCAGAAGCGCACTGCTATACTTTTTCTCACTGGGTGTCCTGCTTCTGCCTGATTCCGCAGTCTAAACTGGTTTATTCTCACTGTGAGTGCATTACTGTCCTGCGAGAGGAACCTGTGAATTACAGTGGAGAGTAATGTGAAGGTGAAAAGCTCCATTATGATGTGAATGTCTCTTTCTTCTATATAGCATAATAAGCCGAAATTAAATGATGGACACACCCAAGTTCACTGTGCGCATTGTGCAGCACATTTTCAGCCTCTGTGATGAATATTTCAATGTAGGAAGGAGGAAGTCTAAATGTTTACAAATGATGTAACACTGAGAAGGCTTCACTGAGAAAAATAAATCTTGGAGGTGGCTCGTAAGAAACACTGGAAAGAATCCTTCATTTTTCTGCCACATCAGATATTTCAAATCACTTGGCTCATTCTGGACGGAGGCCGGCAACTAAATCCAATGATTACATGGCAAAGATTATAATGTGACTTCTGCAGTTGCACACTATAAGCCCCGACTGACTGGTGCAGAATGGATGGTGATTGTGTTCTACACTGATCTGAGGATTTTCAGGGCAGCCAGAGATAGGATAAATTAGGGCAGCACAAAGAGACGGACATCCTGTCAGATTCTGGCACAGCTATTGTGATTCTGTGGTGATGTCGAAGTGTCAGGTCAATAAAGGATCAAACAGAGAGAAAGTGTCTGGGATATGGGTGGTGAAAATGCCTGTGACACTTCTCAAAGTGAAGAGAAAAACGTCTAGGTTTAACTGAAGCTGATACCTATCACCATTAACACTTCAGTAATAAATATAGTTGGTAAGATAATATTGACTGAAATCAATCGACAAAATAGCCTGTGACTGACTGCTTGTCGAGAAATAGCCATTTCGTATTGTAATAGTCTAAAAATGTGTTGAAACTGAAGCCAAAGATAGAAACAATGTGTTTGTCCCTCAGTGCTTTCCGACTTCCCTACCCTGCTTAGGCACTCAGCCAGAACATTTTTAAAGATTTAAAAGTGTTAATCTAGCTTCTTCTTTTTTTTTTTTTTTTTTTTAAAAAGGTAAGAATTATATAGTTTCATATTTTAAAATGGATATTGAATGTCCTAAAACATCTGGACATTGTCATTTTTGACAAATTATCATTAAACAGAGGTAATTACTGCATTCATCAAGGAATATTTTCAGTTGCATAATAACATTAGATTTGTTGCCGTGGTGAGTATTTAGAGACATATGTTCATAACAATGTGTTATGAACATATGTGTCACCTAGAGCAGCTTATTGATGTGGTAATATCAGCCAATTTTCGATTAAAAATGCCAAATATTGAACAAAACAAATCGAAGATTTCATTGTGAGCTTTTTTTTTTTTTTTAAATTTCATTGACTAAACAATCCAGAAAATAGTCAATAGATTACTGTGGCTGTGGCAGAAGGTAGAGCGGGTCATACAATAATTAGAAGGTCAGTGAGTTTAACCTCAGCTCCTCCAGTCGGCATGTCAAAGTGTCCTTGGGAAAGACACTGAACCCCAAATTGTGCCATCAGCGTGTGAGTGCAAGTCTGTGAATGAGGATTAGAAACTTCTCCTGATCAGCAGGTTGGCAACTTGCATGGCAACCTCTGCCATCAGTGCATGAATGGGTGAATGTTGGCTTGTAGTGTAAAGCACTTTGAATGGTTGGAACACTATAGAAATGCAGTATATTTACTGTTAACCAGTAATGAAAATGACTGTTAGTCACAGGCCCAGTCACAAGATCTCTCCTTTAAAGCAGAAATGAAAGAAATGACTCACATCTGTGACATTAACATGTACTTTCTCAGATTATGGTTCACTAACATTGTAGGAAAGTTTGATGGTAGATTCAGATTTGCTTCAATAGTAGATTCTCTTTTATATCCTCTGTAAGATGTAATACAAACAGATGGTTCACAACCCTATAAGCATACATAAGCAATTAATCCCAGGTCTCATTGGGTTTGAGAACAAAATTAATTAGACGATGCTGTAATCAAAGAAATAAGATTGTTTTCATTATCCTAGTGTCTCAAATAGTCCTCCGCTTACATTAGTTAACATCTTGATCAATTGGTTTGCATCGCTAAATTCATGGTAATCGGTGCGTTTAAACATAACAGTAAGACTGATATACAAAGATATGGGAAATATGAATACTGTTCAGACTTTCTAGGCCTGCGCTGAACAGCACACTGTACAGTGTCAGTGTGGGCTGGATATCAAAATTTAACAGTCTACAAAAAGCAAGAACCAAACCAGAGCAAAAATACTGGTGAAGACTGGAGCCAGAGTCTGAGACATTCATCTCTTTGCTTCTAAATGTTAAAGCCTCCAGTGTTTAGACGACATAAACTATTCATAACAGGGTGTCCATTTGAAGGTTTGACTTAAGTAATGTGACTCCAGCTTTGACCTTGACAAGACTCTGAAATCGATGTGGAAGTTTGATCAAAAATGAAATCTGAGCTGAGCGTCTGAAGTCAGTTTGATGGCTTTAATCTCTACCAATGTGACACATCATATCGCATCAATGCCGAGGTGATACCTGCCACATTTTGTCGCGTCTTATGTTATCTTACAAACAATCATAATATCTTGTCATTATACTGACAGTGAGATCTATTTCTGGGAGCAATAAGAGAGGTTAAATCACGTAAAACAAACTTACAGTGACACCAGCCCAAGTGGCAACACCAGTGCAGCTTGAAGCACTTCCCATGGCTGTGTGTAGCGCAGATGGAGAGTCCATCACAAGGCAGGAAGTCTGGTCTCCCAGCGCAGCTCTTAGCCAAAGCCTGCGCCTCGTCCAACTTCTCACTCTTCGGACACCTCTGTGCTCCTGAGGCGGCCATGCCAACATTTCCCGTTTTCGAATAAATAAATAAAATTCGTCCGTGTAAAACTATAACATGACAGCGAGGGACCGAGGCGAGGTTTACGGTCCACGTAGCCCAGGAAGCTGTTCAACTGGGAGACAGAAGCGAACGGTGCTTAAGCTCAAAGCAGCTCCTATAAATTGTAGCAGAATATCCTGTAAAAGTAGGAGAGTATCGATTAAGCGAGGTATAATGTCATATTCAAAGCCTCCCGTGGTCGTGATCCACGCATCTCTCCATCCTCTCCCCTGGCGTCGGGAAGCTCCTCTGTCCGCTGGTGACGCGCGTACGGAACAACGGCGCGCATCTGAACTTCATCACACCACGGGAGGAGTCCAGAAAACACAAAGCCAGCTGCTCTGCGCACTTCAAACACACACCCGGGCTTTCATCAGCTCCTCCAAAAACTTCAAAACATCAGGGTCTGCATCAGAAATGAAAAGGATACATTCTCCATTACACCTATAAATAGTCACGTATGGGCTATAATTTGAATATCTGCTAATTATATCGATTATATTTCAATCAGATTCTTTATAACATTTTTCATTAATTCTATGCATTTATATACGGCGAGACAATAAAAGGGGGTTGGAAATATTTGAGTTGCAGACAAAATGGAGCTTAATACAGTGTAGTATTAATCCAGCTGCTTAGTCTGGATCCCTCAACCGCTAGGCGGCAGCCCCAACATCTGCTCATTGGTGGGTGTGAGATTGACTTGGGAATGAGCAGCCGATTTATATAAAAGCAGTTTAGAGTAGTGTGTCTCCCTCTGCTCTCCTCCGTCATCGCTGCAGCTGACGCAGCAAAACACATAGAAACCCGAGATAGGCATGAAGCAGTTTTCTTCTCTCTTTTTTTTGGTCTTTCAGGGAAGTACATTTCCCTGGTGAAGCAAATCAAAATGCAGCTGCCAGCTACTTGAATGTACTGAGGTTTAAAAATAACAAGTGCAGCTTAATACTTTTATGAGCTTCACACAAATGAATCACAAAAAAGGAACTAATGAGTATATGACAGCTTTATTAAGGCAGTGGGTGAAATATTATGTGAGTATATTCAAATTCATTATAAAGCATTTATTTAAACTTTAACAATCTTATTAGAATACCAGTAGAATCTTTATAAAAGTCTACTACACATAAGATTAAATGCTTCCCATCAGTATTTTTCAATCAGGCACTGACAGATCTCTTATTTTCTACTTTACAAAAAGTTAAAATGTATCAGGTACACCAGTAGCTTTGAATGCAAACCAATACAACAGTTCAGTAATTATAACTGCAACTATTGTCTGGTCTTCAAAATGTCAGAACTTGTGTTACATTTTTCCAAAGTGCAAAATCATATGTCTTGTTTTGTCCAATCAACAAACCAAAACCCACAAATATTTTATTCACCATGATATAAAACACAGAAAAGCAGAAAGAGCTGGAATCAATGAACATTCATCATTTTTGCTAGAATATTTTTTTGTGTAAATTTGAGCTTTGTTGAGACAAAGAGAGGTTTTTGTTTATTTAGCTCGGTCATTTTTGAGCACAGAGTCTATAGTGGTTGGTGTTATACTGGACTGCAGTCCATTAATGTGTGTTTGCATGAGGGAATCAACTTTACAAGCTTCACAAACATATGATTTATTGCAGTGCTGCTGTTTTGGATTATACAAGATTGTTCAGCTGTACCTAATAAACAGGGAACTCAGTGCTGGCACATATGGCAGTCAAGATATTAGGATTATTAACCACAGAAGCACAGCAGTCTTCTTTAATATCACCAATAATCACAATAAATATGTTGAAAAGCTTAATTTAAGTGCAGTCCATTTAGTGTTTATCCCAGGATTGCAGCATACTGAGAGGTTAAAACTGACATCTTTTAAAGGTTGCTGCGGACTTTCTTGATTACTTCTCTCCACCTGTTGATAGGTGGGCTCCCGCTGGCCACCAGCCTCCTGAGCAGGTTGCATGGCTGCAGATAAGGCATGTCAGGGTGAGCCTGGTGGTAGTGCTCCAACCTCTCCAGGATCCTCTTCAGCCCCACCATACCAGCGTAGAACATGGGACCTCCCCTGTGTCTGGGCCATCCGTAACCGAAGACATAGATGATATCAATGTCTTCAGGTCCTGCAGCTATTCCATCCTCCAGAATGCGGAAGCCCTCATTGATCAGGGTATAAAGGCAGCGCTCCAGCACCTCCTGGTGGTCTATGCGCCGTGCCACCAGGCCATGCCAGTTTCTGTACTGCTCCAGAAAGCTGTGCAGCCATGGGTCAGGCCTTGATACGCGACCACCAGGTTTGTCATACTGGTACCATCCCAAGCCTGTTTTCTGACCAAACCGCCCTTGCTCACAGAGCAGGTCTGCTAGGGGGCAGTATTGACGGCCTTGTCGGACTCTGGCTGCCTGACTTAAGGCCGTGCCAGGCTGTGACAGACCATCTTCCTTCCTGATTCTCCAACCCACATCAAGCCCAGAGAGATCAGACATTCTGAATAAACCCATGGCAAAACCAAATTCCTCCAGCGCTTGATCTACCAACTCAGGTGTGGCACCCTCCTCCAGCAGGAAGAAACCGTGTTCCATGTATGGTTTGAGCATGCGATTCCCCACGAACCCCCGGCAGTTGCCAACAGCCACACTGACCTTGCCCATTATCTTTCCCAGATGCATAGCTGTGGCCACAGCTTGAGGAGAGGAGTGTGATCCATACACCACTTCCAGCAACTTCATGACATGCGCAGGGGCAAAGAAGTGCATACCAACCACAAGCTCTGGATTGCGGGTTTGAGAGGCCAGGTGGTCTATGTCTAGTGCAGATGTGTTGGTGCACAGGAAAGTACCTGGTTTACAAATAGTAGAAAGCTGCTGAAAGACTTTCGTCTTCAGGGCCATGTCCTCAAACACAGCTTCAATGACCAGGTCAGCATCTGCTACAGCCTGGAGGTTACAATTGTAAGAGACCAGGTCGAGCACAGGAGCTACCCCACGTCTCTTAGCCCCCCGCTGCAACATCCCTAATACTGCCTGCTTTGCGTCCATTAGCTGCTTCTCCTGGGTCTCCACAGCGACCACAGACAACCCTGCTTGAGCAAGGGCTACTGTTATACCTCTTCCCATGGTGCCGAGACCTAGGAGGAAAACAAACAACAAACAAAACAAAATTTCATGGTAATGGAAAATTTATTTCAAAATAAGAAACACATCAAAGACATTTCTAATCAAAATAAAAATTACCCCAAATTTAAGAATAAAGTACTTTTTTGTGCAACATACACACTGCTAGACATTGAATAGCTTTTGCCTGGTAGCGTAATGTTTCTCTAATGCTTGCAATTTTAATGTACAAGCTGCTGAGCTTCACATATCCAGATTGTCATACATCCAATCCTCCCTGCAGGGAAGAGAGAATTCGTCCACTTAAACCCAGCTGAACTGTAAATGAGGGCTTGGTTTCCATAGGCAACGTGAATTTGGAGATGCTACACAGATAGTCTGATGAATCAATGTACTTGTGTTCATAAAAGGTTAAAAGCCTAAAGCTCTTACCGATGACAGCTGCTTTATGGATGGGCCTGGGTTTGCTTGTATCCCAGCGGACTCCACTAGGCATGCTCCACCTGCCAACAGCTCTCTGAGCAAAGAAGCAGTACTGCAGAGCACGTGCCTGGCCTGAGGTGAAGAGAGTTGCCATCAGCTCCTTCTCCCGCTCCATGCCCTCAGTGTAGGGCAGGGTGGCAGCTGCCCGCACTGCCTGGACACATGCAACTGGTGCTATGGCACCACGCGCAGTCTGACGCACCCTCTGCATCGCCCCCTCAAACAGAGTATCCAAATCAGAAGGGTGAGGGCACAGGTGGGTGCTTATACGACGAGCATTAAGCGAATGTTCTGAAACAGAAATATGGAAGAAAGGTAACTCAAAATTAGCTTTTCACTTTTAGTTCTGTGACTCTTGCTTCCAGGTTCAAAAAAGTTAATCAAAAATTTACAGTGCAATGTAATTTTTGTACATGCATTTTTTTTTTCTTGAAACGAAAAGTGCCTCCTAGTTTCAATTGGTAGCGCTTTTTTACATTCTTCAATTTCTCAGCCAGCATTCAGTCTGGTTATAATTGGTTTTTCAGAAACACTCATCCACTCGATACTCCAGTAGCTGCAAGAGCAGAGTGACAGACCATTTCCAAGATAATCGGAGTGACTCTGCTAGTGCACTGTTACAGTTCACCTTGAATAACATCAATCTGAAACTGAATGAAAGGCAGCAATTTGGTTCTGGGCAAAATAGTTGATAACTTTCCGACTTTGTGAGCAAAGAGAGGGCAAAATTGAATTTCTGTGATTCTACAGCCTGTGAGCACTAGCACAATACCGCAGCAAATTTCCAGGTGACACTACATGAAAAGATTTAATATTAGAGCCTTGAAAACTTTACAACATGAGACTTAGTGTGCGTAGTGATTTAAACCTGGAAACAGTGAGAGCAAAGAAGATGGCCACTCTGCTAAAACCTTGTTAAAAGCATCTTAATTCCCATTCCTGTCTCCACTGACATGATTACATGAGACAGTTGACAGAATCCTTCACAGCTCCACTGAATTACACTCAGCTGCGGGTCTAGGCCAGAAACTGGGTCACCATGGCAAAGCTTAAAGAGACAGCAGCCACATCTGATCCATGATCTCTCCACTTTGTCCCACAACAAACAACAGTGTCTAATAAGTGCCTATCAATACATCAAGGCTGAAGAATAAAAAAGTACAGGTCATTTCAGGTAACAGTTAGATATACATTGTGTCCGCACTGAAATGTCAATGAGATGATGGATTGCAGTGCAATGTGATTCCAATGTACTTTAGGGGGGCATTATTGCAGTGGTTAATCTGTAAATGGTTGAGCTGTGTTGATGGATTTGTTGTGCAGTGAGTGGGAAGCCTGGTTGTCCTGACAGATGTAGCAGGCAGATGTTGCAACTACTGGGGTAAAAAAAAAAGTTAATCTCATCACCAGTGAGAGACTTGAATCTATCTGTGTGTGTGTGCATGTGCCTTAGTTTAACAGATTTTTGCCTAAATGTGCTGGCTTTACAGTGAGTGGTGTAGTGTTTTATTTTGTTTGCACCTATGGATATAAAAAAATCTATCCTGCACTGGTTGACTCACCAGCTGTGCATCTCGATTGCACTCACAAATTTAGATACACATTTCCTGTCCCCATCAGATTGATTCATTGATTGCTTGATTTTATTTGACAATTTCATTTATAAACATCCAACTCTGCCTAGAAAAGAACAAGTCAGGATAATATACCAGGCACGGGCACAGCGTGTCAAGTAGTTGGGGTGGAGGGTTATCTACCTGCTTCACAAATTCCGTCTCCATTACTGCATACATATTGAGTTTTGTCAGCATAGCTGGTTATGCAGGGTTTGGAACCGTTAGCTATATTAAATGGTACTTACTTTTGGTACAAGTACATTTTAGGGGGGTATGCAGGGGAGGGGTCAGGATATGAGATCTAACATGGCAAAAATGACACAAAAAACATTAATTAAGATAATAATACAAAACTGTGCAATCTCTTAACTGGTGCCTATACGGTCAATCAGCAAGTTATTTACTATATTTACAACATCAATGTGTACCTCAGTGCTTTGTTGGAATATGCCTGACCCTACTTGATACTCAGTTAACAAAACCAATTCAAACTCTCTACATCTGAGATAAATACATCAAACATAACCCACTCAGCAGATTATATACATGTGTGGGTCTATACATAATAAATAACGTAAATAAATGATATCAATATAAAATCAAGAAAATAAAAGACATATCTTGTTATCAGACATAATATCCTACTATGAATAACTTCAGAGCCAATTATTAAGCATCAGTTTGAAACCTCCCAAAATGCTTATAATTTGAAAATTTTCTAGAAATCTCTTCCAAATATGTACAGCCATGTACCAGTAAACAGGTGTCAATAGAGCCAGATCAAAAAATTAAAATTGTGTGAGGACAGCAAGTTATCAGTCCTATTAAAATGTATCTTCTCAATTATTTAACAAGTCTACTAATTAACTCTACTCAAGATTAGAGTATTTGTCAAAATCTCCCAAGATTCCAGCTCTATCTGCTCAATTCTCCATCACGTATGCTGCTGGCTTCTCTGTCTGACTCACTCTAAGCCTCAGCTTTACTAACAACGCTCACTTTCTCACCCACTCAAAGTCATCTTGGCAGGCTTGTATGGTAGAAAAAAAGGCATTTGTAAAGAGCATTAGACTGCAATCACAGTTGATTGTAAAATACTGTTACATAAAATACTTGGTTGCATCAGTGGAAATCTTGTACAGGTGGGCTGAGAGAATGCACAACATCTATCCCACACACTTATTTAAACCAACTTAAATGCATTAGAAAGTAGCCGTCTTTGTCAACAGAGAGAAGATCACAACTGTAAAACTCTTATCTCTCTACCTGCTGCACAGTACAGAAAACATTTTATGTCTCACCCCACGTTCATCTCATGTCAAAAAATCAAAGGCTCTTGTACGACTAATGCCCTGCTGAGGAAAGACTGAATAAAATACACCTTCTCCCAGTGGAGTGCACAGACATTTTGGGGGGCAGGTGCTCACTGAAAAATAAGGGCATTTTATGCAGCATGTGTCCCTCATCTTTCATGCTGGTAGATGGCCTATTGCAAGACAGCACAGAGCTGCTTCCTTGCTGTAGCTGCCTTGACTAGAATAATAATAGTTTTAATAATAGCCTATTTTTAATGTTTTAATAATAGCCTATTAAGGTAAATACAAGATTTCTGCAAATCTTGTAACCAATAACTTTTGGTTGCATTGGTACAAAATAATCTGAGGAACAGTTCAACTTTAAAGTCTGAGCTTTAAAATGCCCTAAACAGACTCTGGTCATGACTGTGACCTTTCATCTTCATCTTCCTCTTCCTCCATGCTGATGGTGGAGATGGGCTGTCTGCTGTAGCTCCCTTTCTTTTTCCTTTCTTATCCTCTCCTGCTTGGTGACATTACAACGAGGCAAAATGCTACTTTTTCTATAGGCAGTCGGGAATTGCCTGATTGTCATTTAGCAAATACATTACTGCAAGTATAATTATGTAGTCTAATGTAAAGCTACACAATACTCAACTCATTTATGTCACCTGGCTGGTTGGGCAGGGACAGGTGTGTGTGGGCTGCAGTGTGCACTGCTGCTGAAACGCGCCTCCGTTTGTGTCCACTGTGAGAGAGGTGTGTGTGGAGGAGGAAGGGAAGTGTGGAGCATATTGGGGCATTATTATCACACGCTTTTAATCATCAAGCATTTATAGATGATCATGTCAACATGGGCCACATACAGTATGCTGTTAAAAAAACTTTCAAAAGGGCACTTGCTTTGTTCAGAGGGCAAAGGGCACCTGGTGTCTATCTGTGCATGCCACTGTCTTCTCCTCATGTACTCTGACAATTAGTTCACAATACCAAAGGTGACATAACATCTTTAAATGCTTAAAAGGAATAGTTTGTTGGTTTTTATACCCTGTTTTGTTTGTTTTTTGGTTTGTTTTAACAAATTAACATGATAGAGAGACACATTAGAGATATAGAAACACACTGGAGATGCTGGTGATTTTATTTTAGGAAGGTCGCCGGGCTAGCTGCCTCCTGCTGTTACCAGTTTTTCAACTAAGCTAAGCTAATCTTCTGCTGGCAGTTGCTTGATTTTCACTGTGATGACATTATCTTCACAAGCTTCTCATCTATTTCAAGCAAGATGGCAAATACACTCTTTTCCCCTTCAAAATGAAAATAACATATATAGAAATATAACTACCAATGAAATGTTTGTTCTGTTGAATCAAATAAATAATATAGTGGGATAAAAAATGTATACTTTTTTGATTTTTTTTTTTTTGTTTTTGAAGATGAGCCTGCCAATATTGTCTCTCAGCATTGCCACCATGTAGTAAATCTGACTGAAAATAGACAGAGAAACAATTCTTTCAAAACTGCAGGGACACACAAGCTATCCATTCAGGGTGTAAATGAGTCTGATTCACAAGTACAGGGCCATCCTCATCCACCTAAATGACTGGTGAAGGCCTATCATTAATATTCTAGGAAAGTTTGTCCCTTTTCGCCCTTCTGAATAATACAGTAAAAGCAGTGAAGACATCAGAGCACATCTGACAGAGCCATGAAACATTTATGGCTTCGGTGGTGGAGGATCTGCCTGCTGTGTTTTCTGCTTCCTTTGACTTCAACAACCTACATGTCGACACTTCTTGATGTTCAATTTGCCCAAAATAACTCCTTCTAGGAGGAATTTCTCTACCTTTCACTGACTTCATTTTTAAACCAGCCAAGAGGGAGTGGATTTTATAGCACTGGTCATCTTGTTCCTTCTTGTTTTTGTTTTTTTTTGTGTCTCACCTCGAACACTCAGGGCAAACTTCACAGCTGCATCCACAGTATTACGATCAATAACCTGATCCACTATCCCAAGTTTCAGAGCCTCAGCAGCAGTGACATGGCGGCCTGCGGAAGACATGAAAGTCACAAAGGATGTACACGGCCAACATGTGGCATTTGAAATGATTAGATTAAGATAAACAGAGTATATTAGTGATTGTTGTAACCACACTGTACCCTGTTACAGGAAAAATGCCATAAACATAATTTCAAAATAAGAGCAATAGGAGTTTCCTTCAATGTGATTTGATAAGATTTCTAACAATCTCTCACATAAGGTTTCAGTGGTAGTGAACCAAGTAAAAATATATACATGCTGACCCCTGCTGGTCATCTGCGTAGACTACAAATGTCTTGGTGATAGCAGCTGACCTCTATGTACCTTAATGTATGATGATCAGCTCTGCCAAAGTAAAAATCAGTCATTTCATTTTCATAAACATAACATAGACAAACCATATGTTCCTGAATTTCAAAACACAAACTCTAAAAATGTATCTGTGCAAACAGAACCTCATGAGAAAAAAAAATCAACAGATTTGCAGTGACTTCACATTTTTTAATGCTAATCTATTTAGCACACTAAATACTGTCTAAATGTGTAATAATTAGTTTTGTAAAAGTGAGACAAGGTTAATATGTCTTTGCTACCTGTAGTGATGAGGTCTAAAGCAGCTGGGACCCCGATGAGCCTTGGCAAACGCTGGGTTCCCCCTGCAGCTGGCAACAGACCCAGACTCACCTCTGGAAGCCCCAGCCTGGCCTGAGAGGAGACAAAGGCACAAAGTTTGATGAATGGAAGGTAATGAGAAGTGTGGGTTTGCATGACTTTCAGACTCTGTGTCCTCTGGCAAGTAAATACTTTGCATGGATTATTACAGAATCCAAGTGTGAAAAGCTCTCACAATACAATTATAAAAAAAACCCCAGATGGAATGATAAACAAGGTTACCTTCCGTACCTCCTAAAAGTACTACACAAATTTGAGAGGAAGACACAAATTTCCTTTTTTAAACCTAACAAATATGTACTTCTCCTGTTTTCAGTTACTTAAAGACATAGCTACTTGATTGAGGGTTACGTCAAGGTCACTTTGTCACATGTAACACAACACTGTCAGTTAGACACTGATGCAGCTCAACAGCGTCATCGGAGAGATGCTGACTGAGAGAAGTAGATAGATCTGAATGGTAAACTAACTTTGGAGTGTGCGATCCGATAATGACAGCCAAGTGCCAACTCAAGACCTCCGCCTAAAGCAAGTCCCTCTATGGCTGCCACCACTGGCTTGCCAGCAGCCTCTATGGCGTGGATCATTGGTACCAGTGGAGGTCCAGACATGGCAGTCCCAAACTCCTTGATATCTGCTCCTGTTATACAAAGGCAAATCAATGTTGTAGTCAGCATGAGGTGTATCTGATTCCTCATAATGTTTGCTTCTGGGTGTCGTCAGAAGTGAACCAATAAATAAGGCTCATATAAATATTCTTCAGTAGTTTTCTTACAGCACACAGTTGCCCTCGTTATTTAATTAACATAAACCATCTAAGACTATTTATAGAGCTTTCTGGTGTGATTACTTAGTCATGATTGCTGCTCTCATTACCACCCTGTATTGTTGTGACTACTGGTTGCAGATTCTTCCTACACATTTTTAATGAAATCCTCTTCCAATTTATATGAAACAAGGGTGTAATATCTTCAACTCCCATTGTTTCTTGCATAATTAATTATATATGAGAAATTAGCACCACACAAGCAAAGCAACATTGGTTTGGTTTTCTGTAAGGTAGAAATAAAGAAGAAATTATAACATCCTTACCCCCACAGAATACACCATTCTGTCCACAGATGACAACGCACTTCACCTTTGGGTCACGAAGTGCTCTCTCCACCGTGTCAACAATGCCCTGCCTCACCGCAGCACTGTACAACAAAGATACAGGATATTGCTATACAGTGCGATACTGGGTTCACAGTGTTGTTAAAGTTCACACATGCATTCACTGAGCTGTGAGCAATTCTCTCACCTTTTAGCAGTATCAAAACACTTTCACGTGTCACACTTTTAGACTGCTGTTAAGTCTGGGGGGCAGTACAGAGTCAAAACCTTCCTGCCTTTCTTGTCTAACTCCAAACTAATTTTAAGACATGAAAAAAAAATAACATCAGTCTGTTTTATTTATCCTGGGCAACATGTGAATGTATGTAACTGGGTGAGTGTACACAAGTATATCTGAAATAGCAATTATTACTTATATCATTCCTCTTTGCAGTCAAAAATAATGTAAAAGTGATATTTATACATACAGTAAATATCTTTGTATTATTAAGATGAAGAAAAAATGTAATTGGGGAAATATCACAACTACTGTTGTTCTTCAGCTGACAAGCAACCAATGCTAAAATGTGAGGGAAATCAAAACAAACTGCTGATCAAACTGATTACCTGCTCTTCTATGATAGAAAGTCATATTATTGCTTTATTCAAGACATTTGATTTAATGAATAAAGTAAATCAACTCGCCCCTCCCCCCAACCCAAGTTTCTTCTGGCCTTGTGGTGGTAAACCTTCCGTTTAAACACAAAAAATGACCACACGGCACTAAAAGGACATACGCAGATAAAGAAAGAACACTATCAGCAGTTTAAATACACCACATGAATATTTATTAACCATGTTTACACGTGGAGCCAGTTTCTACAACCTGTCAGCAGCTCAAAAATCAACTTTATGAAAAAAATAAGTTGGAAGAAGTCACTGAGTTTAAACGCGACAAAACATGCAGATTTTCGAGCTGTCATGTCCTCTGCATTAAAGCAGCTGTTGTGCAGCCTTGTTTTGACTCCAGCTCACCTGAGTGCATTGACAGGAGGATTCTTGAGAGAAATCAATCCAACAGAGCCTGAAACATGAGTATATTGTGCCATGTTGTCCACCAAACACTACAAACGATCGCCCTTTTTGTGGTGTCCTGCACATTGAACTTTGTAACTGCACTGTTGTTGCTGGCAGGACATCACCTTTATCATACTTTCACACCCATAAAGCAATCCAATGTGTTGCCAAAGTGTCTTCTTCGTCCATTTTATAATGAGTTTAAATGGCAGTTCACGTTTAGTGATATTTTTCCTCCTAGGATGGCTAAATCATGACTCGGCCTCCGCTAACTCTGATTGGCTTACCATAACCAATCTCATGCCTCACTGCTTAAATGTAACCAATCCACACAACGAAGGCAATGAGTATTAGCCAATCAGGACCAGAGTAGGGCGGGCCATGGCTTCGCCATCCTAGGGAAATATTTGCTCGACGATGACTACTATTCCGCCCTCACCTGGCCTGGAGCGGTCCACAAAAACTAAAATCTATGTATTTTTAATATACAGTATAAATGACTACCTTATAATAGCCCATGACGCAAATTTTACGAGCACACAATGTAAAAATCCTTTATCTAAAATATTGCAAAAAGTGTGCTACCAGGGGACGTGACGTCACAGCGGCGGTTATTCATTGTTTCTTTTCCGTGTCTTGTTGAAGGAAGAACACATAGCCGTCTGCTGGGGGACAGCTAAGTGAGGACTATGCGCTCACTTGTCGGACTAATAGCTGTTGTTGTCGCAGCCAGCTTGTACCTTTACTCTCTGTCCCTTTACCTCCCTCCGGCACCGCGAAGACGCTCTCATGCAACTTCGGAGACCGAGATCGAGGCTGAGCAGCCGACTGCCAGCTCCGAAGAGCCCCGCAGGTGACTGAGCTGCAGCATGGAGCATCCCACTACAACGCTTTAAGTGGTGCTCAAATTGTATGCTGATGTAACGTTACTGTCCTTACAGATATTGATAGCATGCTCCCATCTCTCCTCCACTCTTAAAACACAAAGATGACACAGATACCCTCGCCATCAGAAATACTTTATCATTTCCTGAATAGTACTTACTGTGATAGTCCCCCAAGGCCAAGATCTTTTACAGTCTATGGCCAAGATCCTAATATTAATATTCTTTACTGTGGCGATCAGACGATTGATGGATTAGTTGCCAGCTATTTTATTAGGAGATCAATCATTTTGACTCAGAAAACAAGTTCAAATTGACTAATTCCAGCTTTTCTGGTGTCTTCACTCTTCAGTGACAGTAAATTAAATATTTATACGTTGTGGACACGAGCAGCATTTAATTGTGCTATAAATAATATAAAAATATTTTTAAGATGTCTGAAAATTATGAAAAAGTATTCATCACTATTTTCCAAAACCCAAGATGAAACCTTAAATATTTTGTTTTATCCACAAGCCAAAAATATTAATTTTACTGCCACAGAAGACTAAAGATAGCAGAAAATATTCACATTTAAGAACCAGGTAAGAGAAGATTTCAGCTTTTTTTTTCTTTAAAAAATGACTCAATACAGCTATGACGTAAAATATCTGTCTTGTATATTTGTATTGTAGGACATGTATCTTTTAAATGTAATATTTCATATGGCTTCCCATGTAAAGAACTTACTTCCAAGTTTCAGTAGCTCAAAGTGCAATAGAAAGACAGTTAAAAGAAAAAGATTCAAACATTTAATTGATTTTAAAAATAGTTGCGGATTAATTATCTCTTAACTGACTAATTGCTTAATCTCTTAAGGGATATTTTCAGGTTTTGGACTGCTAGTCGGAAAGAAACAAGCTGTTGGAAGGCTTCACAGTAACCATTTGTGCCATGCGGCATTACTGATATTTTATGGACAGACTGATCAATTGAGACCATCAGCTGATCAGTCGAAAAGTGATGGTTGCCAAACAAACAAACAGGGATTGCTTTAATTTAGTTTGTAATTCAATATATTAAGATTATGTGACATATAGTATATCTGCTACATATATCTATGTTAGCAGATATGATATGGGTCAGTGACAAATAAGGTTTGGCAAGATGAAAATTCATGTCCTACAAATAGTTTTAAAAGCATGTTTCAGATTTACTAATATCTATATTTTGGCTTTTTGTTGGTTTTATGTAATTTGAAATGACATTTGCAACTTATTAACCAAAAGTAAGACTTGGTGTTCCTCAAAATATTTTTCACTTACAGTGTATTTAAGTGTATTTATAAATGGAATCACTTCATTTTAAAACATCAAATGAAAAGAAAAAGGAATATTCCTTAATTTAAATTTGAATGCATTGTGTTAATATTGAACAGGACATATCTTTAAAACAATGATGTAAAAAAAAAAAAAAGTAAACATTTTATTGCATTTCAGGAGTGGATTATATTTATTCCACATTTTAGTTCTTATTTATTTTCCTGTATATATTGAGATTTTTACACCAGCTGGACACTGGGTTGCATTAGTGGATGGATTTTTCATAAGAATCTGATACACTGCCTGGCCATGTTTCCTCTGCAGTCGAACACCATTGTTTGTTGAAGAAACGGACACTGAATATTTCTGTGACCGAACTGACAGTCAACAAGGTTCAGTGAACTTGGTTTTTCATGTTATTTCAGTTTAGAAAAAGGACAACAAGAAATGATTATGATGTTATATTTTAAATCCAGTCACAAATTATGTGCTGAACAAAAAATGTCATACTCTTGAGTCGGTCCATAAGAATGTGTGCTGGATGTTCATGCATTTATTTTCAACACAGAACACAGAAAAAGTAGCGTCATGTCACTGACCCCCATATATTATAGATGAAGGACAAGTGGATGATGAGACTAACTGGACTGTTGTGATGTTGTGACAGGTTGAAGTTTCCATCAGACTTGGAGGAACTGCGGGAACTGGCTGAGCTCCTGCAGTTTTACAAGACGGAGCACACTGGATATGTCCTCCTGCTCTTCTGTAGTGCTTATCTCTACAAGCAGTCCTTTGCCATTCCTGGATCCTCGTTCCTGGTATGTTAAAAATAGCTTCAAATGTCCTCTATGCTGATGCTGGATGACAAGGCAGACATTATGAACAAGTGGTGCATGTGTGTTAAAATATGATTAAAGCAAATCTTCTGATTTTAGTGGTTAAGAACTGGGA
>JANJYP010021118.1:0-17802 GCA_024605115.1 Rastrelliger brachysoma | reverse complement strand
AAAAAAAAAGGGGGGATGGGTGGGGGGAGGAGGTGTTAGTTGCAGTGCTACAAAGATAGAGTGTCAATAAAAGAGCTTTGCAGTCCTTGCACACAGAAACATGAGGAAAGCTCTCCCTAAGTAACTCGCACAGGCCCTTAAGAATCAACAGTTCAGAGTGATAATTAGGCAGAGGTCACGCTACACCTTTAAATCAGTCTGCAGCGTCTTAATAAATTCTGCAAACGTACAGCCAACCAGTGAGCTGACACTGAAATAGGGCAGATATGGTCTTGCACTGTTAGCCTCAGTTTTCCTTCTGAATTTTAAACACACTATTCTACATTTTACACTACTACCTCTGATCTTGGTCATTTTGAATTTTTTTTGTTAGATAACAGAAGGAGCCAGACAACTGCTGTCAGTCGGCAACTAGGCAGGTTTTGCAATATTGCAGGTTTATTATTAGGTTATTTAAGGGTATAAATTCAACTGAGGATGTGTTCCATTAGTTTGTAAGATATCAGCCCAAACTCACTTATGCTAACAATATCTACAGTGTCAATGATGGAAATCTAATTGGAATTTTTTTTTTTTTTATAAATGTTAGCATTTTGAGGAAGTAAAAATGTCAAGGGAACAAGGTTGACAAAGCAAACACTATTTTAAAAAGCCGAAGCAGGGATTAGTACAGAGAAAACACTTTGCTCTTGTTTTCTCATAGTAAGTAGTAATAAGTCCCTCATGGCAGCTTTGTGCGCTCCCACGTCTGTTTGAGACTTTTGCAAACGTGCGTGTACTGACAGACGAGCCGGATACAGGAGCCAAATTCATCATATCAGTTCTGTGGCATAAACGATGCCAGAGGATGACCACTTTAACCCTTGATAATGCCAAAGCAAACAGTGTGCTATGCTGTGACAGCTTGAGAAGCAGATTTGACCGCAATACACGAGTGATCAGAGAAATACTGTAATTAAATTTAAGACCGAGAGCATATGGTCAGTGCTGTATGACAACCTCGTATCTCAAATTTGGTTCATTTCTCCTGTTTTAAGTTGATCACTCTGCACCCGTATACGCTGAATAGCAGTTTTCCAGCTATAGCTTACTAACCTATGTTGAAGCAGTGTTGTGATTGTAATGGGAGTGATATTCTACATTAAAAGAGCTAAGCAATTAGAGTGTTTCACTATTCTAAAACCATAAACACTAAAATGTGAAGAATGGATTAAAGAGTTCCTGATATTGTTACATTTTCCAAACACATTAGTTAGTGCTCCTCTGAAACCTTTTTTCTTGTCACATTAAAAGCCAATCTAATTTTATATTTTGATCACGCTTTCATATAAGATTATCACTCTGCAATACAAAGAACAAAACCCTTGAAACAAGATCTTTGTTTTAGATAGAAAGCCGTAGAGAGCGTCAGCAGATCTTAGAAATGAAAAGCAGATTGTTTCAATAACTTTGATAGTGAAAACTTATTGTGAACTTCATATTGTGTTAAAATAGAGAGCTGACATGCTTAGCAACTGTAGCATTTTGTGAGTTGAGCTTATCAAACTAGGTTGAAGGATTGTGCACTTTGTCTTGTGGATTGACAGCTTTTCTGCCTTTGTACTGTCTGCATGGCCATCAATATATAAGAGTATGTTTGTGCGGAGGTGTTTCTAAGTGTGGAAACTGAAGTAGATTTAAGGTCAGCTTTTCTCCTCTGAATATACTCCAGCAAACTTGAGATCGTAGTCCTCATTGTGTACCTTATCATTTTCAATTTAACAAGAGGACATTGCCAGAAGATGGTGAGTCAATCATCTATTATTTTTTGCTGAAAGTAGCTCTACACCTTGGGCCTTCAATAGGAATANTATCATTTTCAATTTAACAAGAGGACATTGCCAGAAGATGGTGAGTCAATCATCTGTTTGATTTATTATTTTTTGCTGAAAGTAGCTCTACACCTTGGGCCTTCAATAGGAATAAAAAAAAGAAGTTCACCCACAAAAACCAGTCACTCAAATTACATCATTAAATTTAAATATGCAAATCAGGTTGACATTTCATATATTTGTTGATGTGGATTGACTCAAGTTAAGCAGCAGCATGCTCATCCATTTTTTGTGGAGGCGTCCCTCATTTGAATAAAATGAAAGTCAAATATGCTCTCACTTTGTACATATATTATTTTGTGATTGCTTACAATTTCAAAAGCACTTTTAATCATCAAAGCATGCTATATACGATCAAGTTTGTTGTGCGGTTACGATGGGAATTAAGACACTTTAAACCCTGCTGATTTGCAGAAAAAAGAATAAAAGCATTTCATTAGCTCTTGCTGAGACTCTGTATAATCTTTATATTTTTCTTTTTTTCCATGGGGAATTGTCAGGAGAACATTTGGCCCCTCATCAATGTTTCACAGTGACTCTTTGGGGGTCAGCGCTTGCCATCTTCATTCAGTCCATTAGCAACCAGCAGAACATGCTCGAATTGGTTCAATCTTTGGCTGTCTTTCTTTTTTTGCTGTTGTCACGCAGAGGGAAACTGCAGTGCTGAGGAGCTGGGTTAAAATGGCAGGGTGTCGTGTTTCAGAGGAGATCAGGCAATCTTTGCTCAAGTGAAGTACAAAATTGATACTGTGCTGTCCTTGTCATCCACCAAGGAAACACTACAATAGAGGAAACTCAGAGAGCATAGCCAAGATGGTCAGAAGTTGGTGTAATCTATTCCAAAAACTATCTCAACCTTCTAGTAAATTTCAAAGAAATCCGTGGTTATTTCTGAGAATTCACTCCAACTAAGTACATTACACTATCACATCAAGAGAAGTCTACGCCAGCGAATGTCTCACTGACCCTGAGGCCAATTCCTTTACACATAATCCCTGTTAAAAAGAATTACTTGCATTTTCTATCCTGTAGTAGATATTCAGACACGTCAGGTTGTGGTTGTGACACAGACATCGAGACACCTGACACTGCAGCTTATATCTCTTTTCATTGGGGTCATTCAGTTTTAGTACAACCATTCAATATTACCTGAAAAATGAATCACCTCCTGGAATTAATGGAAAAGACATCCATGCCGGTTCAGCAGTGAATTCAAGTAAAAGAATTCACACATCTGGCCTCTGAACTTTTCCTCCGTCCAGACTTCACAATATCTCACACTTTCATTCCGTCACTCGTCACTTTTGCTTCAACACCCTTTCCTGTTTTTTTTTTTTTTTTTTGTTTGTTTGTTTTGAATATTATTGATGTTCCTTCATCTGTGCTACAATCCCTCCCTTCTTTCCTCCACTCCTCTTTCTTATCTCATTGCTCGTTTCTGGCTGCCCTTCCATCTCTCTTTCCCCTGGCTCTAGCAGGCTCTCATGTCTTTAACAAGCCAATAAGGGACAACTCGACAAACATTCCATCACATTAGCATGGGGGACTGGGGCTAGGGATTGTGTTAAGCTCAGCATTAGCCAGCCTGCCGCTGCTTTAATTACGTTTGCTCAGCACTAGCAATGCTAATGGCTAGCTCTGTGCCACATTTTCTCCTCGGAAGAAGGGCAAGTGAGCCAGGTTTCAGCTGGAAGACGCCACAGAGAATTTCAAGCCTGAGCATACACACAGAGTAATAGTCTAATAAGAAATATGCACCATTTAGTTAAGATTTATCCTAGTTGTGTAATGAGAATTAGGACAAAATTACAACATAATATAGCCTACGATAGCAGAAATAATGAGTAGAATAGTCGATGCTTGTGAAAGTTAAGGCTATTTTTTCATGACAAGATAATCATAAAGTAATTCAAAAGTTATCCTTTCAGTATTACTTTCTGGGACATTAAAGGTTTTTCCTCAATAAAAAGAAAAATGATGCCTCAGCCTTGCAATGAGATATTTCTTTTCCTCCTTTACAGCAAATGTCTTTCCTTTTTCCACTTCCATCCTCTTTCCTCGTTGATTCAGCCTGCTTTTTTTGTCTCTTCCTCAAATCGCTCTCTGTCTGAGTTCCTGGCTGCTGCAGATAGTTATCCCTGTGGGTGGGGAAATGGCTGTGATATCATCTCTCTTTCTCTGTTACATCTGCTCTCTTCTTTGCTGGACAATAAACACATGTAGCTGCCACAGATTTTTGGACTCATGAATCCATAATGCATGACCCAACCTTTGTGTTTACCTCTTGCCAGGAAGTTTGTTTCATGTTTTTTTTTTTTTGTTTTTTTTTTGACCAGGTTTCAGAGTTATTTTTGAGCCTGGGTAAAGTGCTGCCTTAAACCTGTAGAGCGTGGACTGCTACCAGGCCGCCAGGAAACAGTGTGATTCTCATAACGGGTTGAATGAATATTATGGACAATAACTGTTATAGCAAAATAAATCTATGTGGTCTCTGATGTGGTCTTTATATTTTTCAGTTTAGTTTAGTTTAGTTTTTTTTAGCAGCTATACAACAGCCTATGTAAAATAAAGAAATATGAATCATTAAAAAAAATAGTCTGTGGATACAAAAGGTTGGACACAGCTGCCTTGGATTTACAAATGTTGTAAAAAA
This sequence comes from Rastrelliger brachysoma, assembly GCA_024605115.1. Lineage (NCBI taxonomy): Eukaryota > Metazoa > Chordata > Actinopteri > Scombriformes > Scombridae > Rastrelliger > Rastrelliger brachysoma. The sequence goes on along the minus strand of JANJYP010021118.1, from coordinate 13,278 downwards.
AAAAAAAAATAGAAAGAAATTTCCTTGAACCATACATATCTGCAGAAAATGAAAATATATTGAGATGCACTAAAGGAATATTTAACCAAAAAATGAAATTCTTCTGGGGCCCACTACTGAAATCCATACAATGGGAGTCATGCAACACAATGTAACTGGTGTGTATCTTACGAGTTGTCGTTGATCTTGTCTTCAGTGACTTCCGTAGTGCAAGCGATGTTCATCAGAGTGAATTTCATTTTTTGGTGAACTATTCCTTTTAGGCTTTCTTTCCATTTGGCTTGGATCTATTCATTTATACTTCTTGATCCGTAGCAAATTGCATTCAAACACAAGCGCAGTCTTTTGTTATCATCTGTTTGTGAACATTAAGCAATTGGAGTTTAAGTAGGTTGAGTTGAGGCAGAGCAGATTTGTTCTGGTACATGTCATGCAACCATCAGTCCTCCCATCTGGTTTTCAGACTCAAACTCGTGCCCAGATTCTCAACCCTACTGCCACCACTGATATCAAAACAGGACTAAGGCCAATGCTGCATGCCCATGACATTATAGGTTTGTGTCTGGCTTGTCACTTCCATCCCTCACCACGTTGCCTCCCATCATCCACCTTACCATCACCCTGCTAACTTTAAATGTAATATATATTTATCTGATTCAGCAATATTAAAGAAGGGTTCATAGAAGTTCTAAAATGCTTGAAGGGTTGTTTTTTGCACCAAGTGTGAAAACATGCAACAACATCTGCAGTATACTTTAATATACTGGATTTCTGTGCTGCAGCTGCTTGGATTGTAAAAAAAACCGGTAGCAATTTACAAGATTTGTTTTACCATCTCTGTGGATAATCTAGGTTAATTAAAGGTTAACTAAACTAAACTCTGCTGTACTTCTGTGCAGGATTTTCGAGAGTAACAGTACTTAGCTGTACATGCTGAGGAGGGGAAGTGAAAAGGAAATTCCAGTGTGTCCCAGGTTAATTAAAAGATGATTTCTTCTTCAACATCTGGCTGTGAAGTTGTCAGATTCAATGAGGGAATAGGAGTCAAAGAATTGCTCAGGAGTATTCCAGCAGAGTGAATGAGATGAAAAACAACATCTCAGTGGTGCGTTGGATTGCGTGCAAGTCAGGAGGAAGAGATGTTGTGTGATTGAAACAGACGGAAGAAGCAGAGATAGATTTTGTCAAAATTTTCAGCAATGCAGTACTGCAGGAGCTGGGAGGTTTGCAACAAGGAGGTGATTGATAAATCCATCTTCATTGAAGCCATATTGAACTCTCCCCTCTATTTCAACATGCATAGAAACCTGAACTGATATTCACTCTGAATGCTGTTTCAGTTATTTCAACTTAGTTTTTGAGGAATCACATTTTGTCTGATTTTTGGCATGGTGAACTGCTCAAAATACTCCAGTACCCATGAGTCTCAGCTGTCATTGCAATGGTGAAAAGGTAGAGTGATGGAATTAAAAATGCTTATTCATTACAGTACTTCCAGAACCACAGGCAGCAAGAAATCTGTCATTGCTGCCTGGAGCCAATTAAAATAGCTCTTTCTAATTGGCTCCAGACCAGTGTGTTGGATTTGGCGGCATCTAGTGATAAGTTGACAGATTGCAAACAAATGAAAACCCTTAACCATCCCCTTTAAGCATATAGGGGAACCTATAGTTACAGTGTTTGGGTTGTCCTTTTGGGGCTACTGTAGAAGCATAATAACACCACATGATGAGTTCCATTGAGGAGCACCTGCCCCCAGTGAAAGGGTCAGTTCCAATGTAATGAAATAAAGCAATTCTTCTTCATAGAATAAAACACTAAATAAAACATAGTTATGGTTAGTATATTTCATATTTACCAAGTCCGTTCCTCTGAATGCCACTAAATTCTACAGACTATACCTTCAACCCATGGACAGACAATTACCATATACTATGACATAACTCACACGCATGATTGCATCAACTTGTCACTCACTAACGCTGTTTTAGACAAGTCCTCAAATTTCACCTCAGAACCCACTAAAATTGGTTTCTGAGTAAATCGGAGGCAAGCAATTATCCACAAAGTAGTTAAGTCATATGTCACAGTAATATTCTAAAATGAGATATCTATTTTCTAAAGTTCACAGAGATGCTGAGGAAATGTTCTCCTGAAGCAGCCATTCACCAAAAAAAAAAAAAAACAACCTTGGGTCAGTGTATGAAGAAATTATTTGAAGCAGTTTGTAATAATAGAGGAGTGTGTCATTTGCATAGAGTTTTGTATTTAAACCTTGATGAACTTAAAAAAAAAAGGTTGGCTGTGATACTTGATCTATGAGATCTATGAGTAGATCTACAATGCCTTACTTAATTGTCTGTGTAGAAAGTGAATCAAGATTCTGCTGAAATTTCAAATACAGCCCTTACAGTGAAAAACCACCAACAAAAAAGCATTTCATTTTTCAGTCAGCACTCAGCTTGCCTACAACTGGCAGCCACCTCTCTCGCTCTTTGTTCCCTACTTCCTCTCCATCTCCCCACCGCCGGATCCCTCTTGTTTCCCCCCTCCTCCTGTTCTCTCTTTCTCACTCCCTGTCACTTTCTTTCTCTTTCTCTCAGCAGCCGCTCGTTCAGCCAACAGGTAGACCCAGAGCCGCTGACAGGTTTGATACAGATGAGATGACATGCCGTGGCCCGAGGCACAAAGCTGAGAATTGATTCTCCTCCTCCTTTCTTCCTTTTCCTCTTGCCTTTCTCTCTATCATCACAACTCATTTCCTCTTCTGCTTCTTCCTTCATGTCACTTTGTTTATACCATTTTCCATTGGGAAGTGTCAGCCACTGCTTATTATACTCCTTTTACACTAATTGGGGGCAGAGGATGTGCAGATTGAGCCTTGATTGCTGCCTTCCCCTTTGCATTTCTACCATCCTTCCTCCTGTCCCTTGACACTCACACACAACCCCCCCTTCAACACAACCTCACACACACACACTCAATCCAAACACAGCCAGACGTTCATGCTCTGTCTCCCTTTCTGTCAACATCAAACACACTACAAAAGTGGGCACTGACACAGTTGCGTGGGTTTTGGCGCTGACACACCCCCAGATTATGGCTCTATTAGCGAGCGATTTCATTATCTCGCCCCGACAATGGTTGAATCTTCTGCTTTTCCCTCTCACTGCCTTAATCCTCTTTGTTTTTTGGTGGCCTTTTTAGGTCACATGGCCTTGTATCTGATAAGTTTATAATGACTCCTAATGAGCCGTTATTTATTCCTGGCTAATCAGCTGTGTATTGAGTGTGAAGGGATCTCTGACAAGCTCTCTTTCTGAGACAGTCTCGTTTTTCATGCTGGAAAAAGAAGGGAAGGCTGTTTTTGTGAAATAATAAGGCATTTATTTTTAGATTGTATGTTTTTAGCTGCCTCGTGAAGGTATATAGATTATGACTTCAAGGGAATAAAGGAAAATCTCAAGTTGGAAGGCCGAGAAACATAATGGAGCTGTGCCAGGCAGGAACATAGGTCATTTTATGGATCTATACACCCTCCAACTATTTGTTTCTTCTTTTTCTAATATGTGCTAATGCCCATCAAGAGCTGTGTATCTCAAGCTCTGCCAGAAGGATTTGTGAGGTTAGGAAAAGTCTTGCATCATGTTTACTCAGGTTTGTTTCATCTCTACTGATTCAGTAGGTACCTCGATACACAGTTGAGCACCTGAAACAAATAAGATACAGCTAAACCCTCAATAAAATAGCACATGGCTCCAGTAACTTGAAAGAAGTTGAAGTTTGTTTTTACCCTTGGTGGCTAATGCTAGCCTCATTTGCGAGATTTGAGGTGTTTAGGTGACTGCTAATAGAGTAATGCAGGGATGCTGCAAGATGGCTTGAGGCAGGTATGTGATTAGGGGAGATATTTTATTCTGAATTTCAGGCAGAAATTAGGTCAGATCTGTAGTGTGTGTATCAATGTAGCTGAATTTTTGACTTTCACAGATTTTCTGTTTGGCTCATTTTTTTACACACCATGTTCCAGAGCCATACTGCCAAGCCAAATGTCATATTGTTTCAATATCTGGTTATAGCCTTGATGTGAGTGCTTTGACTTAAGTGATATATTGAGGAATCAAAGTCACACTCATGTCATTTCATCTGTCCACATGTGTGCACATCTCTGTTCTCACGAAGCACACTTTGTGATGTGTGGGACAGTGTTTTGACAAGTTGACTGTCATGCACAGGTTGTGCTGTCATGCCTTTAATTTTTTTATTTATTTCTTGTGCCGATCCCCTTCTAGGCAGCTCTATTTCCTAAGCGACACCATGGTGACAGAAAATGCAGCAGCTCCACAGTTTAAGAGAGACGCTGAGATAAGTGCACCAGGGGGAATTGAGCACACAGTCCTTGTACTCTGACCTCATCAGCACATGCTGCTTAATCTCCACCCGTGCATGAGCGTACACACCCATCGGAAACCTGCTCCATGACATGCTTGACTCTTTTAATGGTTTATGGTGAGCATAACCAACCTCTGCCCTGAATATCAACACCTGCATTACGCTGCCGTCAAGGTGAAGAAAATGGGGAATTTATGCAAAGTTAATGCAAAACCTAAACAAAGGCGTGCAGGGTGAAAAAACAACAAAATGGAGTGGAGCAAAAACCATTCCCTCCTACAGCACTTCCTTTCGTATTTCACACCCAGACACAGAGATTAGCAAACATTAATAAACCCACACTTTTGGAACCAGCCGATTAGGGAAACAAACAATGCAGGGCCCAGTGAGACACGTGGGAATATCACTGCAAAGTGACACTTTGTATACAGAGCCTGCAATTTGGGAGCTGAATTGACAGATGAGTGTTGTTAATTAACAAACTGCAGGGACTCAATAACATATCCCGGTGTTGTGAATAATTACAAAACTGTTTTTCAGTAGGAAAGTGTATGTCGACACCGTCTTCAGTCTGTGCATTTTCAATATGCAGTTTATCTCCATAGTGGATCAGCCAAGCACTTCATTGGTTTTCAACTTGAATAGGCAAATAATGAAATCTTCTTTTTTTCTATCCTTTTCAGGCTCAAATGTCATTTTGCTGGGTTTTCCCATTTTAACACACTCAAGTGGAACTCAAGCATTACATATCTTTATCCATACGTACACATTTTATCTTAAATGCTGAGAGACTTTCAATTCTGCAGAGAGTTTGTGTCAGACTTGGAAATGTGAAGGGGCTTTGATTTCTCACACATCAAGTCAAATAACTATATACATCTACACAACATGGAGGAGATAAGTCTGTATTCAAATACTGGAGTGCTAGCAAGGATTTGTCTAGGATTTGCTGTGTTTGTTTGCACTGGATCCAACTTTGCCAATCAGCCTCCCCACTCTGTGGTTTGAACCACTGCTGTTAAAGTACACCTTTATTTTGCTAAGGTTAATTATAAAATGGAATGATGTAAGTTTACTCACTCAAAAATTAACCAAGGGCAACAAGTGACCACTTTTAAGTTTCCCAACTAAATTTCTGTTTGCCGAACAAAGTTTTTGTTTGTTTGCGCATCTGCAAATTCACTCCGCTCTTAGTGCTTGGGTCGGAAGTTTAGTGTCAACTGTGATACTGTGATTATCTCCTAGCCTGAGGATAGAAACATCATTGGTCTGTGGGGATGACACAATGGCTGATGATTGCATTAATGTACCTTCATTTCACATCAGGACAGTTAGATAACAGTCACAAATTGAAATGAAATATGTGTAATGTGGATGACTAAATCTCTTGCGATTTAAAAATGTGTGATTCATGCACACAATTTCACCTTCTGTATTAAAATCTGATAAAATATTTATATAATCTTGAATAGCTGTTTTTTAAAATAATCATTGATATTTTTTCACCAGTTGAACCTTGGAGTACCATATTAAAACACATGTAAGATGACCCTGACTATATTGTAAAATGATTCCTGCACTTATCCAACAGCATTTTTTCAAAAATGTTTTTTTGAAGATTTGAATCGCTGTCAGACTATTTTTTGTGAAATATTGCCACAGTCCAATGAAAATTTAATCCTTATCCTTGAAGCCCTTTCTCTTTTAAAATACAACATGAAACAATTGTCCAGAAAAAAATATGAAATATAAATTCAGGCCCTGAAGTCATAGTGGAAAACGTTACCAGCAACCATAAGACCAGTGAAAGCTTTCATCCCTCCTCTAAAACCGTATTGATCTCAGTATCGAGAACCTCTCTTATGAAGAGCAAATTAGAAAGGCGACCAGAGCTTCGATCCTTGATGTCTCCCTCTCTGGGCGCATTCAGACCCACTACACATGCACATCCTTTGGAAAAAAATGTTCCTCAGCACAAAAAGAGGAACCTTGCCGAGTGAAGATAGTGGCACAGACAGCTGTGGAGTACCAGCTATAATGACCATCTCCTGGCAGCCCAAAGAGCCGTGACGAGCTGCCATTGCCCACCACAGATAAGGACGTGGGAAGGCACGACAGCGGGCGATCTCTTTCTCCCACAGCACATTCACTCATTCTCATGCTGGCCAGATAGCTGGCCAAGCTGCAAGCGCACTGACTGTACGTCGTTGAATCATGGAATATGCATGTGTGTGCCTGCTGAGTGCTGAGATTTGCAGCAGAAGCAATATAATGCAGAAAAAGAGAGAAAAGAAGTGTGCAGCTGTAGTGGTGTGTGTGTGTGTGTGTGTGTGTGAGTGCGTGCGTGTGTGTATGTGTGCTCTACAGTGCCAGGGTAATGGGTGAATTTCCTTCTTTATACAAGTTTTTAATCATATTTGTAAATAGTGACATGAGTTTGCTTAAATGATCAAACGTTTATCCTTTAAAATGAGCTGTTGAAAAGCAGACACAAAAATAATAGCTGAACCTCAAGTTCAGCATCAGCAAAAATCAATTAAACTGTATTTAATCTGTAATTAATCAGTAACCTGCTCTGAGCTGCACCCCATTCTCTAGTATTATTATTTTTTTTTGCTCTGAACCAATTTTCCCACCGAGTTCAATTAGTAAATTAGCCTTGAAAATGAGCATGGATAAATTACCCATTATCATATCGGGTATAGTGGCAGTGTGATGACAGTTTCGCTCCCCTTTTGCCCGCTGCCTGAATAAGTTTCCTGCTTGGTAGCAGAGCTAAAAGATGTCATGCACAGCGTCGACTCAGAGCTGAAAGCAGACTGAGGAAATATTTGGTATGATTATCAGGGAGAGCCAGACTGTGCTAACATAAATCTCTGAGAAAAGAGGGTTTGTTTCAGGAGCTGCTTATTCGGCCTGTGTGTGGTTAAATCACTTAGTTTGCCGGATGCGTATAAACTTGTAGAAGAGTTTTTTACATTTAACAGATGTTTGCCACCATGGTACTATATTACTTGCTGTTTGGTGGATTTTCTGAAGGTATATCATTGATTTCTACAGAGCTGTGGCTCTAAAGTATTTTACAAGAACATAAGTTTTGAGGAGATACATATTTAATGTAATTTTGTGCAGCAGAAATATGTGTTTCTTCTTTTCACTGACATTAATTAACTTGTAAACCTTCAGACTTGTCTGTTGTGCATAGGTTCCAAGTCTCTTGATGGTAACTGCTGCATTATGGGACAGAAAAACCGAAATTTTATCATGAAATATCTTTGGACTCTCTGTTACTTTGTGACATTATGGGAGCGTATTCAACCCATGGAGCTTATAGTGTTGAGCATACACTAAACCCATGCAGATAAGGTGTTAAAATTGAACAAAGGTCACAAAGACTTGCAGAGGAGCCAATTAGCGCATGCCACAAATATCTACACATTAAAAGCTGAATGGTTGCTCCAGTTCCTTTTGAGAAGCGACCTCAAAACAGAAGAGAAAGGCTTAAACATTATGCAAGTTGTTGTATAAAGAAACGGCTGTGTAAATTTGTGACAGAACAACCTCATATGGACAATCACCTTTGTACAACATTGCATCAGCTTCTTGTTTTTACTTTAAAGAAAACTTCATAACTGAGATGGTTCAATGATGTTTAGATGGAATATAAAGGTGAGGTCATATCTTTACCACTGTAGGACACTAATCAGCTAGTGTATGTATCACAATCAGCATGAAATTTGATATATAGCTCATGTTTACGTACAATTTTGTTCTGCAAATATTTCATATTTGTTGTATGCACGTCTACGTATGATTATTATAGGTGTGTGTAGACATATGAGGGAAATGCTCAAAAGTGTAGGATGTTGCAAAGACAAATCAGACTCAAGACAGAGATGGAGAGGATGAATTTTGCGTCCAAAACAGGAGAGGTTTCATGATGGATGATACTCCAGCTAATAGTTTGCTGGCATCGGGACAGGCAGCGACGGCAGGCTGTGGCCGAGGAGTGTCGTTTCCTCAGAAGAGAGTGGGGCCGCCATATGAGCCATGGCTCCGACTAGCACTGTTGGATTGTTCCCCTACTCTAAATGGTAATGCCTCCCTAGGGCAACACAGCATGGTACTACATATGGAGCTGCAGCATGCTCACACACATTCAGCAGTGGGTGTTTGCGCCTATGTGGTCGCTCAAGCCATGTCTATGTGCACAAGTGTGAGTGTGTATGTGTTGTCAGGACAGATAGCAAGTGTGGAGAACAGATGTGTCCTCTGCATTCAGCTGGTGGTCACTTCACCCAATCGAACTGGATCTCACGCACTGTTGATCCAATCACTTCGGTCGTTACGCGCTATTGAGCCAATCAGCTCAGACATTGCACTCTGTCGGGCTTTTGGCCCACCCATGAAGCTGGACTGTGTTCAGGTTTAGGTACTGGGGCAGTTTTTGGCACTGAAAAATGCTAACCCTAACACGTAAGGAGCTCACAATGCATCTTCTGGACTAAAAGAAAGGATTACCTTGCTGTTTTCACACATGTTTTACATGGCCCACAGCTGTTCTTCTCAGTTGTGAGTGAGCTTGTGCAGACTCACACATACTGAGCTCCTCATATTGAGCCGTGTCAGCTGACATGCACCATGATCTATGTTAATGAGAAATTAACGAGAGCTTGTCAGATATGAATGAATCATTAACATTTTCACATCGGTTGCATCTGTGTGCCTGGATGACACACATGAACAGAATAGGGAATCTGTCAATTTAATGAATGTTACCACTGTCTGTCTGTCTGTTGGATCTGTCCCTGAGTGTTGCCAAATTATATATACATAAATAGTGATCGCATTACAGCCAAATTTCCATACAGTTTTGCTCTTATATACTAGAGTACAACAGTAATATTTTTGGTCAAATATATACTTCTATCTTCAAACCCAACTTCCTCAACCCTATCCATCACCATGCATGTGTGAGCCAGCAGGCCAATAATATTCAATTTATGTCCAGTCTCTACTTTTGATGTCACTGCAGGAAAAATGTGACCTTTTATGTTGCAAAGTGGAAAGTAAGCTTGAAACATGTCTGACTTTCATGCACAGTCAGGCACTTGCAATTAAAGTTAGGGAACAGTGGTGATGAAATATTAAACCTGCTTTAATAGATTTTTGGCCACTTGGGGGCAGCAGAAAACCCAGCACTTTTTTTTTTGTTGTTTTGTTTTACAAACTTGTTATTTTGAACATGATAGCAAATCAGTGTTCATTCTCTGTTGTGTTTTTGGCCATATGGCAAAAGCAAGCATAGTATTCACTCTCTGCTTTGGAAGGTTTTGGCTCTGCCGTTACTAAATTTTCCNATTCTCTGTTGTGTTTTTGGCCATATGGCAAAAGCAAGCATAATATTCACTCTCTGCTTTGGAAGGTTTTGGCTCTGCCGTTACTAAATTTTCTATTAGTTAGTCATTTGACATCTGATTCTGGGCAGGTAGTGTATACAGCAGGTTTATCAGCATTTTAGGCCAAAAAAACCAAACAATAAATTAACTGGGCTGGGAGTCAATATTAAAGCTCAGTAGAGCTCATGATGACTGTAGAAATGGTTGATAATTCTCCCAGATTAATGATATCAATGATTATGAATTTGGATTTTAACAATTATGTGTGTACAAACTTTGAGTTCCTACATACTTTTGGCGTTATTTTATTTTATTTTTTTTTTAAGTGTAAGTAGTAATAGTCAGAAGAAAACAAACGTCCTCGATATACAGTTTAACCCAAACAGATGGAGAACAAAACTGTCTGTAATAATGAAGATTTGGTCTCACAGGTTTCTGCCTTCTCTCGTGGAATCCAGATACATATTCGGTAGTCAAGAGAGCTGTTTCCTTCATCTCCTTCATAATTTTACCCTCGTGATAAAGTATTTCTAAGCATAAGAGGATTTCATAATAGGATGTTATCGCTCTCACTATGATACATACTGTAGCTGTCTCTTTATCTCTATTTCAAAACCAATCATTGCCTGGCTGACATGCTGCAGTATCACGCGGAGAGCGACTGCTGTTATTTCCTGTGAATACCCAGCTGAGATAATATATGCCTATATATCAATATCTGTAACTAATTAAGGTCCCAACTCATTAAGTGGACATTGAATTAACCACACGCATTTCAGCACGGAGCACTCCACATTTGAGGACTTAAAATGGCTTTATTTCTGCCTCTGTGACCGCCGCCATCCATATTAGTTTCATACATTCACTGAGCTTCTTGAACTGTGAAGCCAGCGAATAGAGGAGAGAGACCCAATCATGTTAATGACTCACCGGATCCAAAGGCACGACCGGGAGTTAATGGCTGGTGGGGTGCGTTAGCATTTCAAAACAAGGTCACAGTCTGCTTTTGAGGCAAGCCCCGATCAGGAGCATATGATTTATGAGTCAGCAGTGCTCTACAGGGGTCTGGTGGATGTGCTTTTACCCTGTCTGAGCTGTAATGAATGGCATGTGAAAGGCGTTAATTTGGTGGCAGAGAGGACTACCTGCCTCATCTCCTCTTCCCATGGCGACAGCGAAAAGACACCCATTTAAACAAGTCAATTAGTCCTTAAGACTCCTCTGAAACATGAAATATGCTAATGAAATGATATTGGATACCAACATTTAAGAATTAATTGGTCTAAATAAGGAGGTGGCATCATATATGTAAAATCTACATTATATCATCTGCAATATATTTTGGTTAAATTACAATTTTGACATCATAATAATTTCCATGTGAATCCCTACACATGTCCTCACAGCACAGCGTATAACTAATGATCAGTCATGCACATGGGTTTTGCTTATTGAACTTATTTTTTAAGATGATACTGGGCCCAGAAAACAAGTGTAATTTTAGTCATTACAGGATCAAAGTTAATTAGCCATAACTAGCCAGTGACAATTGTAATTTTAACCACTAAACAGTTGAGTTTGGTTATGAGACGATGGTCCAAAAAGTAGGCTTACTCATTAAATACGTATTTTTTGCTGTGAGAGCGCCCTGAAGTCCCTGAAGCTAATATATTTCATAAAAATGTGAAAATTTCTTTGCAANACCACTAAACAGTTGAGTTTGGTTATGAGACGATGGTCCAAACAGTAGGCTTACTCATTAAATACGTATTTTTTGCTGTGAGAGCGCCCTGAAGTCCCTGAAGCTAATATATTTCATAAAAATGTGAGAATTTCTTTGCAGTCATCTCTTTTCTATTTCAGTGGAGGCGGAATCTGCCACTATAAAAACCCTGGAGTATGATGGATCTTAAGCTGAACTTGATGTGAAGTAATAGTATCTTTTGCAATGACAAATGAGCACATCAGCAGATTAATAAATAAGGTTACATGGACAAGCCTCGCCGGCTGTTTACACTGTTAATGACTTTTAAAACTTATAATAGAAGCTGGTATGCTAAATCTTTAATTAGCTAACTTAGAGTATTAAAAGTTAGGTTTTTGATACCAAAACTAGACTGATTCAGCCAGATAGTTCTTTGAGTGCACATCCTCCCACTGTTAAAAGTCATCTGTCTTCGTCTCCACTTTTCCTCTTCTTCATCCTCTGTTCTGTTCAGTTCTAAGAAGATGTAGCTCTGTCTTTCTGTCTCTGTGCCAAGTGTATGTGCGTCGGTGTGTGTATGTCTGTGTGTGGCCATTATACAGCTTATTATGCCAGCAGGCCATCTGTTGCCTGCTTAGTACTGGCCGACTGGGAAGGACAATGAGCATGAGGTTGTCCCTCTTTACATTTCATGGACACCTAATGTCCCCAGTTCACTCATTTGATTGCACCTTCTCTGACACTCACACACACACACACACACTCACACACACACACACACACACACACTCACTCACTCACTCACTCGTACAGACACACCTGAGGATTACTCTTACTTATTTACACACATGCCCACATGCACGCTGGCATACCTGAAATGTATTCATGTGCACATACCCAGTGACACAAACCAGACACACATGGAGGACATAATTGAGCCAGGTTTGAGCCAGGTGGGGACTTTCTAAGCAGACGGGCGCTCTGTCAGGTCACTGCAGGTGGATGGGGTCCTGGCAGAGGCACAGGCAGACAGGCACGTCTGCAGCCAGCGCTGGCCCTGCAGTGTGCTGCAGGCAGATGGTCATACATGGCCATGGGAGCTATTTCAAAAGAAGTAAAGAACTGGTTTCTCCTCTGCTTTTTCCACATTTTTTTTGTTTTTCCTCCACTTTCTCTGTAATCCCCCTGCTCCTGTTGTTCCTCTCTTTATTTAATCTTCTATCTCTCATCCATTTAATCATTCATCTACCCTCTTTTACCACCTACATGTTTATTATGCCCCCTGTTTTAAGTTAACCTTTTCAGGAGTGAGTTGTAACTATTCCAGCCCGCTCCCCAGTGTGCCATTGATGCATGTGGTAGACTTTTATACAACATCAGTCACAGCCTCTGCTTGCAGCGGCCTCAGTGCTTCAAAAAGCCTCTTGTCAGTGTTACGTTTCATCTTCGACAGGAATAAACTCGAAGTGATTTTCTATTTCAAATTAATGCTGTCAGGAAGGAAGAAGTTCTCTTTAATTCTTTTCATTCATGTGCCCTTTCACAAAGAAAATGAGAAAATGCATCATTTCAATTTGCTTTAAGGGATGGATCATTTACTCTGCAATATTTGAAATACTCAAAGTATTAGCAGGGAATGTTTGCAGGCATACATGATGCTGTTTTGTGTCTTCTTTCTCTGATGACATATTTGAAATGTTTGTTTTGCCAGTCTTATGAAAAGATCCTTTACTCATGCTGCTGGCACTGATGTGTTTGTTATATCACTCAAAAGATTATAAA
>JANJYP010021108.1:0-18779 GCA_024605115.1 Rastrelliger brachysoma | reverse complement strand
GGATGGCAGGCTCGCATTCAGTCATGTCCGCCTGAAAGGGCTGTACCACCCACCACCCAGATGGGAACATCAAGGTTCATGAGGCCCATGTCAATCTTTTCAAAAATCTCTGCAAGGTACATGATGTCACATGACATCTTTAAGCAGACGGGTGAGATCATGGTACCTGCCAACCATGTTGGTAATGGGGATGGACTTCTCTTGTAGACATACATTCAGTGCATTATAAATGCCTCTGGCCCTTGTTTGTATGCAAATATTTAAAAAGCAAAAATTCCTAAGCCATCTCCTGATTGTTTGAGGCCCTATAGCAAACATAGGCCATCAGCAGAGCATTGTTGTCAAAGGCCGTTCCAGCTGAAGGCCGAATGGAGGGGTCTGCAGGATGGCACACAGCTGCTCCTCTGTATCGGTGCCCATTTCATTTATCCTCTGTGCCACGGTGTCATTGTTGAGTGGGATAGATTTCAGCACCTGTGTGGGATCATGCTCCATCACAGTAGAGATGACCTCTTTGATAGCAGGGAGCACCAACTTCTCTCAGTTTGTGAACGGCTGTCCACTGGCTGGTCTTCTTACTGAAGAGACTGCTGATGGTGCTCCTACCAAGCTTTTCTTTGAAGGTCTGGAAAAATGAATACTTCTTGTATGCCTTGGTATTTCTTTATAAGACGCTCCTTGAGATGTAAGGGTTTCATAGCCTCATTTGAAAACACTTGTTCACATAATAAATACATTTGAAGTTGTGTATCAGTGGCAGAAAATACAGATCTACATCAGTATGATACTGGCATATTTCTCTTGCTCAGCTCATATGATATTCAAATGTTTTATGATGCTAATATTTATTTCTTTTGATTTAAATTTGGTAGGTGGTATCAAATTATATGTTTGCGACATACAACTGCGGTTTAGCTTGCGATGCAAATGCTAGCTTGGCTGCAAAGTGATGGCATGATGTGATTGTTTTGAGCAAGCCTATGGTTGGCCAGCAAAACTGTAAAATCTTTACCATTCCTATTAAGAAACCATGAATAATAAATACATGTATTTGTTTAAAGTACAAAGATTTATTTATTATTTTATTTATCATTTAAGTTATTTTGGTATTAGTGAAATTAGCTAATATGAATACATTTCAGAAAAACATTGTCTATTCCACTAATAATAATAATAGTTATTTTTATTCTAGGAGCACCCACTAGCCTAGCTAATTATCCTTAATATTTTTTATTTGCTACAGTATAGTGGCTCAAATCTAATAATATAAGCTTAATAACCTGCAGGGACTTGACTGATGTACAAAATTTATTGCTGCATTGGTTTTAAATTATAAAAATATTGGAATCATGTGTGCCTTCAAAGAATTGAGGTCTGCTTTTTGATAGAAGAGCATGCTGAAGCACCTTAGTGCACCGTTCCATAGAAAACAATTAAAAGCTGCGTGCAAACGATTCAGGAAAAAAGCCTCATCATTGGCAGGGAAAGCCTCTCTACAAAAAGCTTTGGTTAATGTTAGTAAAAGCAAGTCTAATGATAAAATTGTGAAAATGTGCATTTAAATGTATGTTTTTAACTGGTGTTAAAAATGTACAAAAACACCTCAACTCCCCCTTTCTAAAAATATTGCTTCCAGCAACCCCTGATGTTCTTTAAACGCCCCGTTGAAGAACACTACACTAAATAATGCCTGCCATTGTGTCTGGCCTGGTAGCGGCCTCTTAGTGCTCTTATTTGCCTTATTAATATGCATGCTAATGTACCTATTTTATGGCTCAACAGTTCTGATTCACTTTAAAATCAATTATCCATCTGGTACACCCATACCTCGCCTAGGCTCAAATGTGTATTAATTTCAGCAAACATACATCGGGCACAACACAATAAAGATAAATGCCTCGATTAGAGGCAGTAAACAAAGGAGCTAGGGATGGCTTTAATGAGATTTGGCACAAAAGAAGCTTACACTTTCTTAAATAATGAGCCTAGGGTCCCCTTTTTTCCACATGCAAATTATATAAAGGAATGTTTCGCTGTCCTTGTTCCAATTTCATTTAGATAAGAGTGTCTCCAAACAAGTTGGCTGTTAATATTCTCACATGAGCACATCACTGCCTTTCTGCCTGCCTTCTCCCAATGGAGGAGAAGAGTGCTCTCCTTTACACAGACACATTAGTCTGTAATAAGTTCTGAAAAGTTCACTGTGCTTGTTAAATACTTCTAACAGATGAGATGGAACTGGGAGCAACTCAGATAGAGCTGACAAAAGCACTCGGCCAGCCTTATCAACACTTTTACCACCAACAACTGTATAATCAGCCTCATGGAAAGGTCAACCCCGTCATAACCCTGACAGTTTATGTAACTGAATACAGATAGATAAATGGATAGATTGATAAATAGATAGAAAAACAGAAATAATTTATATCAGATAAGGGACATAAGAAAATGTTAAATATGCAACAGCTAAAACTGATTTGCTATCAACTTTCAGAAGTGCTTTAAACATTAAATTACCTGGTGCAGATAAAAATGCATGAATGTGGGTCTGTCTGCACCTGCTACAAGATGGGGGAGGAGCTGCTGGCGTGGTAAAACCAGTCTCTTACAATCAGCTGCATGTCTCTTTTGCTTTTGAAGGGAAAAATAAATCTTTTATGTGAGGGCAAATCCATTTGGTTGGGTCGCACATACATATTATATGCATGGGAAATTTGAACGACAGACAGACAGCTAGACAGACAGGCAGAAGGAGGGTGTGGAGGCAGGGAGGGAGAGAGTGCAATAGTGTTAAATAAAAGGGACCACAGGCATGGGGCTAGATGGTAATGAAGAGGGGTGGGCCAGCAGCTGAGGTCCCTGTAGATGAGATCTCTCCCTGACATGTGTGTCCCCTTCATTACCCATTGAGGGGGGCACAGTGATGAATCCTTAATATGACATTACACCAATTTTCCTCTTCATTTAGTCTGCTAATGTGCTGGTCTGCTCCTATATGCCCAGGGGCTGCCTGTGCCAGACTCGACCAGAAATAGACCACAGTGGCCACTGGTGGCACACCTTGAAGCAGCCTAATTAGGGGCAGCGCCCACCTAATGGGGCTATCTAGATGAGAGTTTGCATAAGTTCATTTTTTTTTCAGGTAGAAATTGATGACTGAATGGCATGTGTTGACACTTGCTCTGTCCCCCTCAAAAAAATCAAATTTTTATGTTTTTATTTACAACCTGGTTATAAAATCAGTGTCACTGCATATTTAAAAGCTGGTGATATTGTTTTTTACATCTATTGTCAACAAATACCACAAAAAGAATGAAACCAACAATGAATCGATCTTGATGAGTATTGCCTGTGATGCCCAATGTGATATAGCTTATTTGCCTGCACCACTGACCTTCATTGTGATGCAAAATCTATTAAAAACACATGAATGAGCCTCACTGTTGCACCGGATGACGTGTTACTTCATTATGATGAACATGGGAACTAGTGTTATTCTCACAACCTCATTACCAAGTCTGCAGCTTAAAATAGTCCCTGAGCACAGTACTACTCATTTTGGATTGATATTTGCTAAAAGCTAGTACCCAGCTGTTTTAGGAGATGGTGTCTATATAAAAGTATATATTTTTGAGATGATTAAACAAGATTTGTCTTCAGTGAAAACCAGGAAATTTCAGAATTTCATCAACCTTTTTTTCTTAAAGACAGTAAAACCTTGATGATCCTATTTCTGTATGATTTTAATCATGACTCACACATGAACATAAATGTGAGCTCACAAACATGTACATAGATCATTTTGGAATTATTTGCATGTGTGAGAGTACGACTTACTCAGCATGCCCATCCCCAGCATGAAGGCATCCATGGTGTAGGGCAGACCCCTGGCTCGCCCTCGTGTACCTGGCGGGAACATCACCTCCTTGGGCTGGGCCTTCTTACATTCNACACACACACACACACACACACACACACACACACAGACAGACAAACCATTAGACTGTGTTGGTACACAACCAGACAGATCTGACAGGGCTGTCTCAGCTCTTTAAGGTGGTTTTCTATTTGACTTGCACAGCGCTAGATGTTTTCCATAGAGAAAAACAAGACAGAGTCAATCTGAGCACCTCACATTTTAGAGGAAATTCTCTTAGGAAAACTTACAATCATGCTCCTCCTGCATTAAAGCAAAGGTTATTGCTCCAGTGAGCATGTGCCCAATGCCTCAGGGAAATACAAGCTAAATACTTTCCAAGAGTTTCTGAGACATCAAGGTAGGAGAAGCTCTGTTCTCCAATGCCATTACCCTAGCCCCACTGTGTGGCAGCATGTTCAGGCCCCTTGTGAAAAGCTGCTTTTTGCTTAATCTAAACAGAATAATCTCAAAAGCAATCATCTCTCACTTTGGTTCTGACAGAATCACTATTCTTTCACTGTTGTTTGTTTTGTATGACTTGCGAAGGCAATGTTTTTAAAATCTCAAACTGGTCAAAAATGTGTGTTTTAAAACAGAATATGGTTCTTTCTTTTGAGTGTGGCTTTTTCATGTGAATTGTGTATTTGAGTGTGTCTGCTGGGCTGAAGTCCCCAGTGTCCCATAGTCCAATTCCACCTGCAGCACTCATCTCTCTCCTGCATTTCTTTTTCTCACTCCAGTTCTCACACATACAGGTTTGTTCATTTCCCATCTTGCAAGACTGACATCTCCTCCTCCTACATAACACATATCAAATGAGGGATGTGACAAGGGCAGATGAGGAGAAGGAGGAAGATGAGAGTCCTATTTACCACATATCTATCCTATCTCTATGAATTATAGAGAAGCACGAGTGGCTGACAAGGGTGGCATGGTCTTGTGTCTGTTGGTTGTTCTTTGGTAGACTGAGTCTGTTCGCCATGCTGCACAATCTATTTGCTCCACTGCCTGCTTGGCATCAGCCTGTCCATCTGTTTGTCTGTTTGCCTCCTGGCTCTCGCCTGCTTCTCCCTACTGCCTCCACTTAAGCAGGGCTTTCTCGGCTGCTGCAATTCACATGTCATCCTGGCCTGCTGCACAAGACAGGCTAGTGCGCCAGTGCTGTGTAAACCTCAACCAAGGTACAGCCCGGCATCCATACAAATAGCTTTGCAACTCTGACAGGCCAGCGGTGCACATTACTATTCACACACAAACTCATTCATACATACACAGTGGTAGACACAATGTGCTATAGCAAGGTGCCAAACTTCATGTCTGTAAGAAGCTGCTGTGCTAAATAAATAGAATAACAAGCTCTGTATATTCAGGAGAGCTACAAATGTAAAGAGGACAGTAATGAAAAGGGTTTCTATCACAGAGGGAAAGTTGCTGCGTTGCAGAGCTGCGATTTGTTGCTGTTAGCAGCCCTTTCATTTGAAGCAGACCAACTAAAGTACACAGTTCCCTCAGCCACTTTGTAGCTGTCACAGCTACTCTGCCCTCCTTGCTTGCCTGGCATGGTTTGACATTGTGATGAAGAGAGCACAGGCGCTCTTATCGTCAGGGAATGACCCCCAGCATGGAAGCAGGAACTGGGTGGGAAAAATGGGTCTGTTAGAAATCTCAGCACACTGCTGGGATTTTCAGATGTTCACATAGCTGGGTGACAAATACAGCGCTCTGAGTTCTGCCCACACCGTAGACATGACAGTGTCTGATCAGCGTCCTCCAGTAACTCCTGCCACATCCGGCGAGCTGGACGTTCAGATTGCCTGCTGGGAGTAGACAGACCCAGGTGTGAGTCATGCCTACATGCTCTCAGATGCGGGTCTTTGATATTCAGAGAGAGGGCTCCTTGTCATGGATTTAAAACCAGCCAGGAGCCAGGATCTGTGGTGGTGTGAGTGTGTGGGTGTTCACCTGCTTCAAACGCGCAGAGTGTGTGGGGGAGGGAGGCATGTGCTTTCAAGAGTGAACTAAGTCAAAGAACGAGAAAAAAAAAGAGAACAGAGAGGACGGCAAGACAATTCTGAGCTTGACAATGGCACACTGCAAAGGTTCAGCAGCTGTGAATATGGAGATTCAAATTTTGCCACATGGGAGGTTTTACAGAGTGAACCTTTTTCCATATGAACTATGGGAGAATTTACAGGCTCTCATTTCAAGTGCAAGTATTGTCCCAAATTATGGCTTGTGTACCTTGTCTGGGACTCTTGATGTTATAAAGGCAGCACAATATCATGTTGTGAAAAGTATCATGATCTACCATTTAGATGTGGTGAATAGAGTTGTTTGAGAACCATTGAGAAAAGGCACACTTCATTAACCTGCCTTGACTTTACTGCCAGGAAAGTTACATCATTTTGTGCGCAAACAGAACCCAGGAGATCTGAGAGGCTCGAATACACATATATACAGTTGACTGCTGAAATGAATTCCTGCCACACAAGGTTGACAGGGTATGGTTACTTCAACTTGTGTGCTTTCAACATATATTGAGATGTCTCCTCCTCTACTGCACTGACATACTGCAGTTGATAGTTTATCTTTAAGATTTGTTGCACTCTGTGACCCATGATGGTCAGTGTGAGAGGAAAACAAAAAGAACATCAGAATCTATACACTTGAGATGAAAGTTGACAAATCTTTTTACTGGAAATTCTTTGCTGTGGTTACTTTGAGTAAACACAACAAGCATTCAGATTTCACAAAACTACTTATAAAAAGTGGGCCTTGGATTTTGTCCAAACCAACAACGGAACCAAACGTTGGATGTGATAAGAAACCAGATGCTGATATATGGTTGCCAGCAGATACAGCCCTCTTGCTTGGAAAATCTACCATGATAACATGATCAGGAGTTATTACTGATGTTCATACACATCTTCTTATCCTAGAGATTACATGTTGACTTTTGAGATAAATATAAATCATAAATAATGATATTTAGCTGCTGATTCATAGTTTTCTACCAATTACACTTAACAAAAAGTGTTAAACATTGTAGCATAAACCTTAAGCTGTTTCAAACCCACTTATAAATGTTTCTATCCAGACCATATTATACCAAGTCCAGATCAAAAAACACTACACTTACACTTTGAAAACACTTAGACATTTTCAGTTTGTTCTACTGTTGTCTCATTCTGGCAATGAATTCAGGATATTAACTGTTTTGGGGTTATTATTCTATTAAAAACATCTCTATCCACCAATAACCAAGGTAAATGTTGAAATTACGAGGCACACATGCACTCAAAAGATGCACTTGCAGGACACCACAAGCACTACATAATTGGTGTAGTAATATAGCCCACTGATGAGGGATAAAATAAACCACTGCCTTAGTTTTTATGTACAAACCATGTGGTACCGACTGGAGAAATGCTCCAGTTTTGACCTTTTCAATTCATCTCTCATACATATTAACCTTGTAGGTTTAACGGGAAGGTGTGGGCGGGATCGACTGGCAATGACTGTCCTTCAGGGACGAGTGTTGTGGGTGTGGTGTGTGTTTGTGCGTATGTGTGTAGAGGGGGAGGTGGATGGCTACTATTAGCTTCACTAGTGAATGGATTCCATCAGTGGAGTGGCAGACTGCAGAAAGGAAACAGTGTGATTCATTTACTCCAGTTCCCACTCCCAGCTCAACAGTCAAAACACATAGACTGAATGGTTAGGAAATGTCACGGCTGTGAATGCACGGTGTCAGGCATGTGGTGTGGGATTTTTCACTTAAAGAAAAAGGTTCCTCACAGCCACTTAACAAGTGAGTTATTTAAGGAAGTTAAAACTCTAGTTTTGAGCATAAAGCTAAAACTTTTAGATATAATTCACAAGAAAAATATCTATTAAGAGAATCTAGGAGATAGAAACGTTCTGACCTATGAAAGAGCAGAAGACAGTTGCTCTAAAATGGTAAACACAGCTTGTTTTAGCATGCATGCTTGACAGGTTCATGTGTGACGATTGGGTTGCAAAACATTTCACCATATTTTGTTGAAAATAGACTGTTGATGAACAGCAGAAAATGGGAGTCGTTTGAAAGGTTTCTATAGACAATTTCATACTTTACTACAATGACACTTTCTTTCTACTGTCAATACTGAAATCCATTGTCATTTCTGTGAATCCAAGCTTACCAGAATTTCTGTTATACATCATGGGTCCACCTACAAAAATATTCCTAGGCTCCGGGGGGGATGAATACTCAAAAGATATATTCTGGTTGGAGTGTCACTTTAAGACCTCTGTGAACCAGTCAATGTAGCTTATAAAGTGGGTATTTACAGCACACTTTCCATTGTGAAGCACTTGTATACAAACATCAGGACAATTGAGCAATGGGAAAAGAATAATCATAGTAAGACGCGTTCTGTTTTTGGATGGGTTTACATTTGGATAAAGCAAGACGATGCCTTCATTGGTCAGCAATCTCACAGCAGCCATTAGGTCTGATGATGGCTCTGCGTGGTTATATAAAAGCAAGGAATATGAGGTCATTTTAAGAACCAGGTACTCCCTGTGGTGCCAACACTGTTCCCTTGACATGCTTCAGTATTCCAAGATGATAATGTCACCATACACACTGAGAGACATATTCAAAAGTGATGCCATGATCATCAGGTTGATGTCAAATGACTTCCATCGCCTCCTCAATCAGCAGATCTGAACATCACCGAGCTTTCATGGGACAACCTGGAGTGCAGAGTGCAAAGTGGATTTCTACCTCCTTCATCCCTCAAAGCTTTCCTTCTTCAATGAAGGGTAAACATCCAATTACTTACAGTCCAGAACTTGTGAGGAAGCACTCCATGTGGGACTGAAACTCCTCCGAAGGGTGGTCCCACCACCTTATTAGATATTTGATGTTCAAACACTCACCTAAATATTTCCACTCTTTAAAAAAGTATTCATTTTCAGCAACTCAGAGATTTGAGTTTCTCTCTGTTGAGATGTCCTTTAAATTTGTGATAACTATTTTAGTCTAGACTTTAAAGGGAAAAAAATCACTGCCGTGAATGTGATGA
Organism: Rastrelliger brachysoma; assembly: GCA_024605115.1. Classification (NCBI taxonomy): domain Eukaryota; kingdom Metazoa; phylum Chordata; class Actinopteri; order Scombriformes; family Scombridae; genus Rastrelliger; species Rastrelliger brachysoma. Next base: position 9,788 of record JANJYP010021108.1, on the reverse strand, counting down.
TTATTTTGGACTAGGTCACCTATGTAGTAGGAATGTGCAATTATTTTAGAATTTTCTGCCCTTACATGACTAGAGAAAACTGGGAAAAAAAGTTAGTAGGTTTTTCACACTGCTCTGAAAGGACAATCCTGTAACAAGCAGGGTGCAATAAGACTGACTTACTAGATTGATGGTGTGTTCACATCCAGCAGAGCACCAAAAGAAAAGTTTAGCAGAGACAAAGTTAGCAAGCAGCAGTGAAATATCCCTTAACTCTGGTTTATTTTCATGTTGTGTTGAGTTGTATTTTTGTGTTAGATTTAGTGTGTTAGTTCTCTTATGAACTGACATCTGTCTTGGCGTCATAAAACTAGTTTTCTTCCAAATATACTGACATTTTAAAGTATCTACCGTAATAGTATAATATTGTGTTTCCCTATTACTAGTGTGGCATGGGACAGGAGAGTTTTGTGACTTTTGAAAGTAAATAAGCAAGCGATATGGAAGGAAGTTAAACATTGTTNCACACACACACACACACACACACACACACACACACACACACACACACACACACACACACACACACACACACACACACCTAAGTCAACTTTGAGGACTTTGGATAGATTTTAATTAATTACCAAGGAACCTAACCTAACCCTAACCTTAACCGCCAATCCAAAAATCAGCTTCTACCAACTGCAGACATAGTTTTTGTCCCCAGTTGGAAAAGCTGTGCCCAATTAACTGCTCTTTAGTTTAAAATTTGACAGACAGACACACACAAACACACATACGCGCTTGACTTCATGGCCCCTGGTTTGAGGGTGCTAAACTTTAATGGTCAGCGGCAGCGCAACTGATTGGTTTGCACGTATGACATACAACAGCAGAGTGGTGCAGCTGGCACTATGAACTCAGAAGGTGCATCTAATTAAAAGTAATTAGGTTTGGTTAGCTGATCACAGACAACCAACTGCTTATAGATTAAACATAGAGTACAGGCCATAAGTTAATTGTTTCTGATGATCAGCAATACTTTCAAGTTCACCAAAGCTTTGTTAGATAGAAGTCGACAGATTGATGTTATCATGTTGCCTCTTGAAATAAAATTAACTCTTTAATAGTGTTATGTTTGGTTTAATCAACAAACTGTATTTTCTTGAACATTAAATGTCAATTTACTGATATACTGTTGTCTTGTGAAAGCACATCTATGCCATGTAGATAAACAGTATTAACAATATTATAATATTGTAAAGCAACATTGTATTAAAAAACAAAATTGTGAATTACTTCTTATTATTTCTAGCTCTATACATTATTTATAGAACTTATAATAATATGCTGTGCACTGTATCTTTAACATTGTTTTAAGTTATTTTATTAATACAATTACTGCACAATGCTGGAAAAAAAAAAACAAAAAAACTTATATATGCATTTTCCCCAGTTACCAGCTTTATCCTACCATCCTCCATCACTCCCTTCTGTAAACTGAATAAAGCTAGTATCAAAACATTGGTATGGGTAGAGTTCAAGGTTAATTTGTTGCAAAAATTAAGTTATATTTAAATAAATCTGTGGTCTTTTTAAGTTTTAGATTTAGTTGAAACTGAATTAGTAAGTAAAATTAGAAAAAAATCTTTATATGGTGCTGTTGTGAAAGCACTATCTATGGTCACTGCGATGTTGAAATGGTATTTCTCTGAACAGAACCTCTGCTGATATCAATACAAGACAGACAGTATATTTCTTTCTATATATTAAAGGCTGATGTAAAAACGCCTATCTGTATTAGTCTTTTTTTCTCGCAGTGACTGGGAGAGTCAGAGCTTATTCTCCTTCTCAGCGCAGTAATTGGTTGGTCATGTCAGGAAGACACAGTGAGAAATTGACGACTAACAGAAAATTCCTCCCTCCTGTTGTGATCATTCTCTACTGTTGATTATTAAAAATGACACATTAAAGAACATTACCTTGAAGCACTTGACTAAAACCAATGTGAGTCCATTTTAATGGCACACTGCTCGCTCATCAGAGCCAATACTTGATAGGTATTATTATGAATTAGCTGCGCATGCATAACGGCAAGGTGGGGGGAGTGATGGAGGGATTCCTGTCTTATGAAATGAAATTCACAACCTTCCCTTAGTTGTATTATGACTGTCTGATATAGACATTTATATATGTGGAAACTGGAGGGTGTGATAAACTGCATATTTATAATATTTGGGAACCATTAAGCCACCTTCTGCTCATTGATCTTTGCAGTGAAATATTTACTGGTTTTAATTTACAGATGCTGTAGCTAAAATATATTTCTGTATGTGGAGCCCTGCAGACGATACTCCATACTTGTATCACATCATGCATTTGCTAATGTGAGGGACAGTGCAGAGGTGAGAGCCATGCAGCTTGTGGGGCAGGTTGAGAGCTTCTTGCTAAGCAGCACCCTAGTTTTAATTATATATGAAGCCAGACTTGCAGTGACAGAGAGGAAGTGCTCCTGAGACCGAGGCCTTGGTGGCACATGAACACAGGGTGATTGACCAGATCACTAAAGATCCAGTCACTCACATCTGAGTGGGCACTGACCCACTACACCGCCAGAGCCCTTGTGAGAATGGGGCAAGGGGAAGGTGGGGTGCCCTGTACATCCACAGCCCTCCCAAGTGGGGTGGAATTTCTGTCTGCATCAATTATTCAAGAGCCATCTTAGATAACACTCGCAGGGAGGATGGATGAGGTCTATTTCTGTATAGTACTTCATAAGAATGAAGACAGGAGGCATTTTTTATTTTGTGTGCTGGTGCTTCAGACACCGGATAACCAGTACTCTCCTCTGTGCAACTAAGGTAAAACCTGAAGTGTCTTTGAAAAATGCTCTTAACACACTCCACATCCTTTACTCTTTGCCGACATTCCCACATGTCAGCACTTTGTTGAAGATCTGAGGGACAAGCTTATTTCCTGCATACTAGCAAATTTATGATAGGTGTTGCCAAGAGGGACCCATACAAAGGTGACAAAAGCCTCATAAAACTGGCCCTTGCTCTGTCCTTTCACACTGTACCCCCTCTAATAATTCTGATCTTTGTTTGTAAAGGTTTCTGAGACTCCCTGATGGGTCACATGGTCGTCATATGTGTCATCTTCTTTTAACTACACACAAGCTAGTAATGATGTTTTGCAGTTATATAGAGAGGCTGACGCATTTTTTTTTTGGCCGCACCCTGGGGAGTACAACACGTTGTAATGCGCAACAGTGTGGAGTCGTGTGTAGTAAGAAGTGCAGGAGCCTTGAACCTTCTCACGAATAGGGGTCACTTCTTATTGTACACTTTATATGACCCTTCAGTACTAAATATTGATGAAAATAATAGTAACTGTCATGACTGTGAGACATCAGGAAGTCAGACATATGTGCTGACTGTTAGATGATGCATGAGAGGAAGCTTTGATGTTGCTGGCAAGATACAAGAGCAGATGATGTAAAAGGTCTAAGAATTTCATCTGTAACACTCACCCCCACTACACACACACCCTTCCACACACACACACACACATACACACAACATAATGTATAATAGCATTAATAAATTAGTACAACCTATACATGGAAAGGGAACGGAAGATAAGTCATCACTANGTAACACTCACCCCCACTACACACACACCCTTCCACACACACACACACACATACACACAANGATCCTTCAACGCATAATTAATTCCACTGTATCTCTATGCAAACAGTGGGCTAGACATAAGCAACTTTGCTACTGGTGATTTTGCAGGTTTGGAGGCATGTATCCTCAAGGGAAGCTCATATGCTTTTTGCAAAGGGAACTGCTTATTAACATCAACAGTACTTTACACACGCTTACAATAATGCTGAAAAAGAATTTTAAGAACTTGTGACATCTCCTTCTCTGCATGCAAAGGATATTTGCTGGTGGAAAGAAAATGCCAGAGATTCCTACGGCTATCAAAGTTGGCATGGAAGGAGTAATAGACTGGTTCTACCTGAGCAGATGTTTTTAAGCTATAGACTGTGCATGAAACTCATGTAGACACTGAAAATAAAAAAGCATGTTATCAGGACATAGCTTATTCTGGGTTTATAATATATTGAATAATGAATAGTTGCTATAGTTATAATTTTTTTTGATAAAACAACAGTGGTTTAGGTTATGTTTTTTGCTACTGTACTGTTAATGTGTTACACCCAACTATTTTATATTCTTCAATGAATTATTAGCATTTTTATGGGGTGGTGGTGATGGAGGCAGAATACTGACAAACATAAGGAGGTATGGGTACTAACTGTATTTTTCTAAATTCTTGATTCAAGCATGTTGTGCTACAAATCAAGAAGAACGCTGTATTTTATAAATAATTAATGATTACAACATTATTAAACATTAACATGGCCAACTATGTATTAAGCAAATTTGCATTTTTAATTACCAATAGTGTTTACGATCCAATTATTATCTAATTAGCACTTCTTAGAAATAGGCAGTGAGTTGGGCTTAAATGAGACTCATTTTTCTATTGACACGGTAAAAAGTTGGACATGAAAATAACCTCAATGGATAAATGTACTCAGATATTTGATATCAGATTTGCTGGTATAAATGTCTATTAAATGATTTTTGTAACAAATTGAGTAGAAATAGCTTGTTAGTATTTCAAAAATTGACAGCTTTGACAACACTTGTTTTTCTTTGTGTGCATATCTAAATGATCTAGCGTGTGTTCATGCCTCGAATCCTGATGCATGATATTTGTGTGCACTATGCCTGCATGTCAAGGATCTAGGACATGTGACTGTGACAGAACATCTTCCATACATGTGCAGTTATTTCTGTCACAGTCTGGATTTTGGTTGCAGTCCTGCGCATCGACTGTGATTCAGTGCAGAAACACAGAGGGATGTACGCTGGGGTCATATGTGACCTGGACTGGTCCCTGGTGAACACGGTTCTACTACGCTGGTCCTGTCAGTCACACAGCCAGTCAGTCAGCCAGTTTGGGGGAAAAAGGCTAGGGGAGAGAAGACACACTGAGCATAGGAGCTCCCCTGAACGGCAGAAAGACAAGTATTCCCTCCAGTCAATCACAATCCACAGAACCGCTCAAATGATGCAGGATCTCTCAAGAGGCCTGCAGGGTAGAAATGGGTGAACGAGGACCTAATGTCACTCTTGCTACACTGATGTCGGTTTCTGTCAATTAACATAAGCTAACATATGATGACTTAGAAAACTGTCACTGAACTCAAGTCGAGTAGTCAGAGATGACCGTATTACCCGTGTAAATAAAACAAGCATCACTGGGAGTCTGTGGAAGGTGTTAATCCCTGACTAATGAACTCTGCCTCTGCCAGTAGCTTCCCTGTTGCATCCCTGGACATCTCCACCTGTATATGTGTGTGTACATGTATGCGTGTGCGTGTGTGTTAGGGGATTCAGGAAGAGAGGGACAGGCTCCACTCTCCCGTCCCTCAGCCTGACAGGCAGAACTCAGCCACACAATTTCACGGTTTGTGGGCAGTACACACCACTGCTTTCCCATCCCTGAGACCCACAGACCCACAGAGTGTGTGTATGTGTGTGTGTTATAGTCTGTGCATATGAACATGAACACACACACACACCCTCAGCTATTAATACTTGAGGAAAGAAGAAATCAAATATTAATCCTTCAACGCCCAACTGGAATTGAAAAAAAAAAGAGTGGACTTACCATTTTGTTATTGATTTCATGAAAATGAATTTCACAGACTTTCTCTACGATGTCTTCACTCTCAAAAGTTATGAAACCAAATCCTGTGCAGAGACAAACAGAGAAAGGGAGGGGAGAGGAGGAGTTAGTGCAGAGCCTTAACAAAACTTCAGTAACTACAAGAAAAATGCACCACAAGATGGATCATATCACGAGCCAGATCCAGAAACTATGCGAGTACATCTTTAGAGATTGGCTTAGGCATGGAAAAGAACAAATGAACAAGACAGACATTGTCCTCTTTAAATCAGGAATATGATGAAATCTGCCACATTATTAAGGGCACTCGAGGACCTCCTCTACAAAGAGAAGATGGAAAAACAGCACAAAGCTCATTTAATGAGATTCAGGGAGCTAGGGCCCAGCATCTGAATTTCATTAAATGCATTTTGTGTTCTTTTTATTGAAATCTCACTGTATAACAAGCCCTCGTTTTTATGTTAATGCAGGCCTTAGAATGAATGTGTGGTTGACAGTGGGATTTTCATGCCATATTTATAGGATAAAAGCTTAACCCCTCTTTCAACACAAAGACAGAGAGACAAGATGGTTTCAGACTTTTGAACACAAGTGGATTGCAATGCTTTCCTCTGTGTTCTGATGGTGATGCACAAAGCAATCTAGCTTCTGTATAGCTGAGGTTGAAAGGAAAACTGATATTCTATTACTTTTGCAAAAGAGGAAACCGCACAAAAGAAAAACAGTTAGTGAATAAAGCGGCAAGTGGGACTGAAAAGGAGATGAGTTTCTTTTCAAAACAGCAAACAGTGACACGCGATGAAATGAAACCAGCTCCGACTGAGCTTTAACAGCCACCACTGCAAACAANACACACACACACACACACACACACACACACACACACACACACACACACACAGCCATCAATTTATTATCGTAGGATGTCAGACGATACGGTAAGTACAGTCACCTACTGTATGTGAAAAAGGTGCTGACACCTTAATATAGGCTTTCAGAGACAAAGGCTCCAACGCTACTTGTTGATTGAGCTGGATAAAAGTGAATATTGTCCTATTAATACAAGACAAATCCATGTGTGCAGTCCTCAGCTCACCAGTCATAATCCACTTCCTAGGACAAATCTCAAGGTCAAAGACTTGAGAGAAAGCTTTTTAAAGCCTACTATCCTGCACATGTGCACTTACTCATTCACACATCATTATGTACAGGAGGTTTGGAGGCTATGATGATATATACTATCAAACAAAAGAGATTTGTCAGAGATTTTGTTACACAGAGGCAGTTATCCCTTTAATGTGTCTGCTGGTATGAGGCAGATCAGCTGACACACGGATATCACAAATCACACATACCTTACCAAATATAGTCCTAAGCCTGCAACTAATGATTATTTTCATTACTGATGAATCTGTTAATTAATAGGTTGATTGGTTTTAAAAATATCACAAAATTGGAAAAAAGGGAAACTAAAATGGGTTGTACTATTATAGAAGACTAAAAAAAATGAAAATATTCAAATTTAAGAAGCTGGAATCAAGATAATTTAAGCATTTTTCTGTCACAGTATATAAGTCTCCTAAGCAGCCTCTTCCATTAATTCATCAGATCATCCCCAGAAAATACAGATTTCTTTGTTAGAGGCAGTTCATTGTGCTTACTAGCCAACCTATCACAAATGCTTATAGTTTTGTCATAAAGTCATCTTTATCTTTCACTCACATTTTCTCATCCTGCTCCTCCTCCTCCAGCTCCTCCTCAATAAACAAAAGATTCTCCTCTTCTGCTACTGACACATGCTAGAACACATCAAAACAGTCCTGTCAAAAGAGGGGCTGGAAACCTAATGTGTGCACTGATTAAACTCAGACAACATCTAATCTAATGAGATCTTATGAGACAGAATATCAATTTCCACTGAGACATCTCAACAGTGAGTTGCCGCGAGAGCACGCTGCGCATGTGCGAGGCAGGGGGTGGGGGGTGGAGGGGAGAGGGTGGAAGGGATGTGGATTTGGGGGGTGAAGTGGGGGACAAGGGAACAGTGATGACGACGGGCAGGAACACCCCACCTTCATGCCAGCGCAAGGAGCACTTTTGACAACCAACAAATCAACCGCCAGGAGTAATTTGTCACAGAGTAGTGTGGGGTAGAGGCAGTGGAGTCTAGGGGGGAATGAGGGTGGAGAGGGAAAGAGAAAAAGGTGGAGATGAGAGGCGAAGGGGGTGGGTAGGTGGGGTGGTGGGAGACAGAAAGACAGAAAAAGTGACAAGGAAGGAGGTTAACACGCGTGGCCCCTGTCGCCACACTCCTTCCTGCAGCTACAGGCAGCTCCTCCATCAACTGACAGGACATTTTCCACTGCACCATTATATCCACTGAGGTCAGGGCCAAGCCACATCACCACAGATACCACCAGCAGGGCCCTTCCACCCATGACTGGATCTGTTTAAATGAACAAAAAGGCATTTTGCTGTAGTGTAAACTACAGTTGAAATGTGTCCTGTACACATACACAAAAAACCCACACAACAAACATCCCTATTTTTCTCTCTCCTTAGCTCCGCACACGCCTCCTTGGTCAGTCCCCTGTGGACTGTCTGAACCTCTGGACCTGCTATTGCAGTGCAGTCCTTTGCTCTACTATCCCATTTTACAGACCTTACAGACAATTACAGGCCACAAAATAGCACCAACAGAAGCATTCCTCTCTCCCATCCTCTGTCTGCGGGGTGTCAGCAGAGCGAGATTGTCCTCATGCATTGCGGCCCTTCTCTTCCAACTATCCACACATGGCAGGAGGCTGACCTCCACAAGACTATTAAAGACTGTCAGCGCTGACAGACACAAGGAGAGAGGTGTCAACATGCTCACAATGAAGACCCTTCCCACAGCTTAAACAATACCCTGTAAATGGAAACACATGGATGTCTGATAGGAAGGCTGATAATAGGTGTTGTAGGGCTACTGACTGAGGCCTCTTGGCTGCACTTGCTCACACTTATTAGCTGGAACTGGGCTCTGCCTCATTTCATCGCTCCACAGAATCGGCAGGGAGCCCACTTTCACGGCCTTTTACCAGCTTCATCATACTCTGTCTTTATTTCACACTCATTCCAGGTTACTCTGCTTCTGTTGCTCCAAAGCTTTTCACTCCCACCCCTCAACTCGCCACCCACTCACTACTCACTCTGGCCCCTATAAACCTGGGAAAACAGCTGATTCTGCCAGAAGGAGATAATGAGAGAATTTGCAAATTGATGCAGCAAAGTTGACTTTGACATGAAAAGTGGCATAGCAGCTCTAAAATTAAGAGGGGGTTTAAACTTATCAGGATTCTTTAATGTGCCAAACAGCAATGATAGGTGTGCTGAAAAACTAGTTTGAATTCCTTACCTTACTCAGTGAAGATAGATTAAAATATCTACTTATGGTAAATATATTTTTATAAAAACTACACTATATCTTTGGGTTACATGTTCTATTCCTAATCTGTTCTTTCAGATGTTTTTTGTCAAACTGTACAAGATAGTAGAAGTAGGAGAAGAATTATTATCAGTAGCATTTTAAGTTATTGTTGGAGATTGTACATCTACAGCTTGTGAGAGCATGAACACTGGGCAGAGATAACGGTGAAATATATGTACAACTGCTGTGGTTGTAGCAGGCATCCCCCAACTCCCTAAAGGCTGCAGCTAAATATACTGCAATAAATACATGAGAGAGAATGAACAGCACATACTGTATATATATATTAGTGCTATTGTAGAAGGCATAGACCTGAAGCTCATTACCCATACCTTTATACATAATGAGCCTGATACTTTAATATCTTTATAGGTATGAGTAATGAGCAGCGTCTGACCACATTTCACATTTTTCTTTATGGCCTCCTCTCCCTATGTGCTACCAAGGCTCATTTTCCCTATTTCCAATTCTGAAGATAGGCTGCTAAAAGTTCCTTTAAAACGTCCAAACCCAAAAAACGTTTTTTTCACTAGATTTAAAATGAACCACGGTTCAGTTTGATCCA
>JANJYP010021063.1:0-17478 GCA_024605115.1 Rastrelliger brachysoma | reverse complement strand
TTTTTTTTTTTCCTGGCAGAAATGGACCTCGATATAAACTCTACCCTCTGCTCCTTCCACAAAACATTACTGAGCCTGAAACAAGCTCTTAGAACTCACTAATCTTTTACAATAGTTGGCCTCCCCACTCTCAAGCCGTTGGCCCTCATTGACACTGCCACCACTTGCAGAGCAATGACTACACATTCAACCATAGGAACAAGAAACAAAACACTTAAAAGGTATTGTGTGCGCACCTGCCAAGGCTGGTGTTCGATGTCAAGAGTTCATATACAGAGGAACATTTTCTGTTGGGTTACTGCTATAAGTAACAGTAACCCAACATCCTATGTTTTTGCAGTTAGTGGATATTACTTGATACATAAACACATTTGATAGTTTTCTTTTATTTAGACAACCCAAATAAAAGGCACATAACATTGCGCATGTTTATGTAATAATTTGACAAACATACATTTTTAAAAAAATGTAGGAATGTTTGACCTTTCTGCTAATCAGAAAGCCTAACCTCTCATATATACAAAATTACCATTGTTAATGTTCTAATACAAAAGATTTATAAAAAAGGTTATTTTATCTTTCACATCTATTGTAACTACCATATCCTTGGAACTAAAATAGTTTTGTACAAAGATATACATTCAACTGCTTTCACAAGGGTCCTGGAATTTCCAATTCATGATTTTTTTTTTTTTAAAAATAAAGAGATGTTCAATTCCACAAGAAATGTTCAATTCATCACATTATTATTGTATCAAATTTGGCAAACAGGCTATCATAGTGTATCTACGTAAATGCATAAGAACAAAAAAAAGCTACACTAATATTTTGTTTAAAACAAATTGGGAAAAAATGACAAACATGCATATTGCATTGTTCAGTATAAACTGAATCAACTCAAAGAGCTGCAACACGGTTGAGATAACATGGCATTCATTAAAAAATAGTTCTGTTCAACAGCTACAGTGTTTGGGCTCATGCAACGTCAATTTTTATCCCATTATCTGAATGGTTACAAACTTGCATTTGATCAAACTTGGCCAGTTCTCAGCCACATACGTATGCAGCCTGAGACTGAACTGGACTTCAAAGGAAATGTAGAAAAAAAAAAAAAGTACAGTATGTATGCCATTGTACAGTAAATTATTACTCAAGCCTAGTTTATACATCTGCGGACGTACCTATGGACGCGAGTTGACTCAGGCATTGAGCAGTAGCTCTGCTTCTCTTCCGGTCACTTTATAAGAACAAACAACAAACTGAATCATGGCGACAGAGGTGGAGCGCGCGTGTTTGGAGTTGGAGCTGATCGATATTGAGGAGCAGATGGTTTTATAGCAAATGTTAAAGCGCCAGCGACAGAGAAGGCATTTGTGGAGGTGGCATGTATGGCCACATGTAGCGACCGAGCGGCTCTCTGCAGAGCTGGACGACGTCTGTTTTAAATTAAAGAGTGAATGATTATTAGTCTGAGTTTATTTACAACCTATAGTCAATGTTAATGTTTGATCATAAGCACATAAATAACCGGCAGTGTACACATCGCAATGATCGCGACTAATCACAGCCCTTGTGGTCTCCGTCAACTCGACGTGTAGTTAGGAATTTTTGGAGGTGCACGTCAGCCAATGGGAGAGGGGTCCGTGTCTACGGCGGTAGGGCTACAGAGCTACGTACACAGAAGTATAAACTAGGCTTTAGATGGACGGCTATGTATAAAATCTATTCATGGACTTCTTCTCCCTGATGGAAGTCTACTCAGCTCTTAAAACCACAATGCCAAATGATACAGGGAATCTAAAAAGGAAGATGGAGAAGTCAAGAATAAAGATACATGGTAGATATACTCAATTTTTTTTTTTTTTTTTTTTTTTAAAGGAGCTAAGTTAATGAAATGGGCTTTTTGTGTGTTTCCTGAGTGAAGGATCCTTAGTATCATCTTGGGGCGATCACAGATAAATGATTAAAAAAAAAAGACAACAAAAAAAATAACAGTGTACAGAAGAGTCAGACAAAACAAAATCAGTCATCGTAATGATGACACGAACAGCCTGAAAAAGCTTCACTACAAAAACCAGGCCTTTTCCCATGTTCAGCCACTAGATGGCCTCAAGTGTAGGCTGCTCAACCGAAACACTCGAGACTCCCAATTTTGATCTTTGATAATACTGCTGTTGACCTGCATGTAGGATATGCTTTCAGTGCAAGACTCATTCCATTCTGCCTTCATGGACAAATGAACAATACCAACAGGCAAAAAAAAAAAAAAAAAAACCTTTGAGATTCCATACAAATAGAAAACAAGTAAAAGTACAAATAAACCATAGTCGAGAGGACAGTGTCGACTTGAACGACAAAAGCATGAAATTAACAATGCTGACATAAAAATACATTACTATGTCAACTGTACAAGTTAGTCACTGTACCTCAAGAGCATACCTACTATCTGAGAAGATAAAGAAAAGCTATAGCACTGTGAAAAAATATTCTTCAATGCAAATGGAAGCTGCTGTCCCTTTTCCTAGACTCATTTCCTATAACATTAAATAGTGATTAGCAGGCTATAGTTAAAAAACAAAACAAAAAACAAACAAACAAACAAAAAAAAAAACATACAAATTAACACCCAGAGGCTTTGGGAGGAAAAACTTGTAAAACATCAAAAAAAGCAATTTATACTTATTGCTTCAGTCTATTTCTCATCTCCCGTTTACAAAAGCACATGTGGGGTTTTTCTTAGGGGAGTCCTCAAGGGTGCTCAAGGAATCGTCTCCTCTCGTTTGTCATGGTACAAATCACAGTTTCATCATTCTAACTGACTACTCTAAGTCTTACGGTTGTCCTGACTTCAAGGTAAGTCCTACTCGGTTTCTACTCAAGTGTTCTGCATCTTCTGTCAGTCACTTAACATTAGGCGGGACGCGGCTGTGACTTGGCGGCGGCGGCGGTGGTGGTGGGGTGAGGGCATAGGGGAGGGCGGTTGGGAGCTCCTACCAAGCCGCACAGCTCGTGTAAATACAGTATTCACTTCGAGGTTTGGTGAAGTAAACAGAGTTCGGGGTATAGAAAGAGCTGGGCTCGAGGTGCAAATAATAGAGGACCGGAGTCGCTTGTTTCACTTCATTTTCCCTTTCTTTCTGGCCAGTTCGATGCTCTCTGTTTCTCTCTCTCTCTCTCTCTCTCTCTATCCCTCTCTCCATCTCTCTCACTCTCTCTCTCTCTCCTCTTTACCAGGGTGGGGAAGAAGGCAAGACTTGGGACAGAAAAGGCATGCTATCCACTGGCCTCATGGCGATGTTGAGCGGGCCGGCTATATTCATAGACATGGGGGTGGTTATCGCCACTGGGTGGGCGATATTCATGGGCGCCGTGGCGGGGATGTTGACAGAGGCGATGTTGATGGGCCCAGTGATGGTGACAGGGTGCTGGAGGCTGACCGGAGATGTGATGTTGACCGTGTTGGTGCTAATGTTCATTTGCGTGGCTATGGTGACGGCGTTGTTGGAGTTGACCCGGTTCATCGCTGTGGTGATGGGGGCCGAGATGGTCACAGGTGTAGCCGAGGCAGAGTTGCAGACTTCGTTACCTTCTGGGCCAAAAGGGAAAGAAAAGAAAAGAAAAAAAAAAAAACCCCACAAGTGGATTCAGTATTTTTTTTTTTTGTTCTGCGGTAGCTTGAATTAGTTGTGCACTGGTAGGAGATGAAAAGATGTTGACAGCTACTGAAATGAGGCAGAGCTTTTTAAGCGTATGTTTTCAAGTCAAGAAGCCAGCATTTTGTAAAATAAATAAAGAGAGACGGAGAGAAAAAGACACACTGACGAGAACTCAACAATGTTAGAGAAGGCTGTAAAAGCTAAGGAAGATTAAGCAGCACACACACAAGATCTTGGTGAACGGTACAAGCGTGATATGATAAAATATTTCTGGTGTGAATAAAAGATTTTTATGATGATGACGGATGAGATTACCTTTGTTACAGGAGTTAAAGTTGGTCTGTCCATGAGTCTTCAAATGGCTGGTGATGTAGGCCGCGCTGAGCATCTTCCCACAGATGCTACAGGTGACTTTGCCTTCATGCCTGATCATGTGGGAACGGAGTCTGTCTTTGGTGGCGAAAGCAGAGGTACAGGCCTGCAGACGGGGTGAAAGGTCAGTGGGGCAAGACAACGGCGAGGGCAACAGTCTTACAATCCTGATTGTAATCATAATAACGAGATGGAGACTGACTGACGGGGCTTACCGTTACTTGACATTTAAATGGTCTTTCTGAGGAATGCACATGCTTCACGTGACAGCTCAAGTGGTCGGGCCTAGAGAAAGAAGGAAAAAAAAAAAAACATTTAGTCTTTGGGCAGTGATGCAGTGAACTTTGTGAGTTTTAGGTGAGTCATGCAGCATGGTGCTTTAATTCCATACTTTAAATGTGAAACCTAGACTGTCTTGCTTGACTGTGTTCTCACAGCAAAACAAGCACAGAGTGACACCTGTTTGTCAACTTTTTAATTTGAAACTTTATTAAATTATGTGGTAATTTGAATTTTAACAGACTCCATTTAACGCAGACAGTGCTACCATCCATTGTAACACAAAGAGCATGTTAAACTATTTGTATTACAATGCTGAAGATGTCTAATTATCGTAATAACAATATACGCAATTTCAATTTAAGTGATGCATTCCCTTAAAACATGTTTTAGGGTATATACAAGATTTTTACTTTACTTTCCATTTAATAACAGATGGAAAATAGTAAAATATTTGACGAAAAGCATATGCAGGTCGTTCATAAAATGTATATACTGTACTAACATAAAAGTGCATAAAGCCTATAGGTAGAACTACACATTGCTAGTGCAGTGTTTTTACACAAGCATACTGATGTGCTCTAGTAGCTTTGATAATGAGGGGATGGGCACTTAAAAAAATCCCTAAAACTTCAGTCAACAGCAATTAATTCTCCCTGATCAATCGTGCGTGAATTAGTTTGACCTAGTTTTGAAAAAAACGCACCGCACTGGGAATGGTAAATTTTTACATTTTGCACTTTGTTTTCTCAGAGTGATGGTTTTCGCATTACGTAGAACGACTGCTCATTTGCGTTGACTCTTGCATTGCTTACAGAAGAAGGTTAAGAGAATTGCCACTGTGTTTTCCGATTTTGCACAATGTATGTTGCGGAGGATTAGGTGACTATGTAGGTCACAAAGTTAATTCAGCTTCGTCCCTGCAGTTGGGAGATTGAATGATTGTATGACAACAAACTGTGAATACATGTTTACAAAAAAAAATTTACATTGAACAATCTTTGACCAAGCCCGTAACTTTAGAAAAAAATTTAAACATTTTCGATATTACTTATTTTTTATTGAACTAAAAACGCATGTCTAGTTTTTGTACCAATTACTTTTTTTTTTTTTTACATAAATCACAAACAACTGTTCAATTGAAAAGTAAAAACTAACAACAAACATGGATGAGTATGTATTCCACTGTATTTATCTAGTGTACGATTTCCATAGAATGCAGCGTATCATTTAGTTGATAAAAAGCAGCTCTTCACCTCTTGACCTTTACAGTGAAACTCCAACATTCACAAATTCTACTTGGCACTGATCCTCCTCTGTCAGCTTGTTAGTTCTAGTGAAGCTGTGAGCTGAATCATGTTACAAGTGCCATAATGGAGTGAGTAAGGGCTTCAGCGTTGGCAGCTGCTCCCAAACCGGAAAGTTTCGTGCTGCTGGATTTCTTTCTCTCTCTCTCTTTTTTTTTTTTCATACAAATGAGGGAGTCAAGTGGAATCTTCTCAGTGGTGCTATGAACCGGAATCTGTTTTTTTTTTTTTTTTCTTTTTTTGTCCCGCTGATGAGGAGAGCAGACTCCAGACAGTGCCTGCCTACAGATCTGGCTGAGTGGCAGTGACTCAGTGCCCTGTTATTCAGTCCCTATTCTCACTTTCCAGTATGCTGATGAATCCCTACCACACGTCACCGTGTTGGAGGCATGCCCGAAACTGCCCAACACAGCGCAGTGCTAATGTTACAGCTTGGCCAGGGTGCACTGCTGATGTTTTTGTTGAAGTCGTGTTGCAGCACAAAACTCTTCTGGTCTTATCAATGTTCTCTGCTCGCGCCATGCTGATTTACATAAAAGACAGATTGAATAGATTGGCTCATTAAAATACAGTGGAATAGCTTTTTGTTTGTGAGTTGATTGAGGCCACCATGAGACCTTAAACTAAAATATTTATTCTCTACATAGTAAATGTGTTGACCTGAACATTACCCCATGGTTCACTGGATTCCCAGGGGAACGAGACGCTGTGACAAGCTGGCGGGAACCGCGAAGTGACAAGTGACGCCTCCCCCTCCTTTGATACTCTACTACCACTGGTGCTCTCCCATGTGCGACTGTTTTAACATGTGGTTGAAATGGCGTGGGGGGTAGGTGGTGGTAGTGGTGGTGGGGGGTAGCCAATACAAGTCTACGAATCTAAACTGCTTAGCACGACTATAAATATGAAAACACAGCCACTGGCCTGCTACATGGACAGTAGACAGCCATGAATAACCCAAACACCACAGGCTGAATCATTCACACACAAATCATGGGCTGCTGTACAAGCAGTAGGGTAGCAGCATGGTGTACTTTTTGGGAAAATGAAAGAATGTACCACCTGGGAACTGCATTCTTTGTATTCAATTCCAATAAACTACCTAATGAATGACTATATTCACAGAAGATGGTCATTTTAAAACATATCAAGGTTACACTGCAATCTAACAAGTCCTCTATTACTTTTACCTGAAACACATCTAGAACACATTTTTTGGGCTGATGAGTAAATAGTCAAAATGTATGTTTGTGAGTGTAATTTGTTTGTTTGTGTAATCTGTAATAATTAGGTGGTCGTGTTTTTTGGAAATTCCACACAGACAAGTCCAGACTTTTCTTTGACCCTGGAATGCAACCATCAGAGGGTGAAATTACTTTCTGTTTCCACTCCCATAAGGATAAATTAAATCTCAGAAGCATACTTCCTGTTTACAATAGCCTCGTTACTTGTTGCTGCTTGTTGATTAAAGGCATATGAATAATCTAGTACAGTTGGAAAAACAGCCTTTTTTTTTTTGCATTTGGCCCCATTTTCTCACCAATTCAGTGTTCTCTATTGCCACAGCGTGCAGTCCCTGTTGCTGCTGATCCAATTACTCACCACACACACTTCCTCAGATACACATAAAGACAGGTTTCAGACAAGTTTCACCGAGTTGGTAAAGGCCTAGACACCCTTCATGTAATGCACAACAATCCAGTGGAGTGCATTGAGGAGGACATGAAAGACAGCCGGCCTATCCCATGGAACAAGTTTGCCAAATTAGCTGGATAATTGCAGTGAGTAAAACCTTAAATAGGTACTTCAATTCTAAATATTTAAGTGGGTGTCAGTATTTTATAGTAAAGTCATCTAGAGATAATTGAATCATGCTTTGTGAGGCAGGCACAAAACAAGTCAAAACTAATAGAAGTTATGGTTTAAGAACTTATTACCGTCATAAAAGGGACTTAGTCCCCTTCATCATTACTGTAATGATTGCCAAGAAAGTTAGTCAGGCACATTTGGGCTTGGAAGTGTTGATTAGTTAATCAGCTGATTGGGAGAATTAATAGGCTACAGTTGGATAATTGAAAGTGATAATTTCAGTAGTTTTTCAAGAAAAAAACAAAAAAAAAAGAGGCAAAAATCCACAGGTTGCACATTCTTAAATTGGTATATTTTCTGTCTTCACCGATACTAAACTCTAAACCACAACCTTGGAATCAGCCAACATGTGATGCCCATTTAAAAAAAAAAAAATCATAAACCAAACGATTAATCGAGAAAACGACCGGTTAACTAATCAATAATTAGAAGAATAGTTTGTTTCCGCCCTAAAAGTATGTATCATAATTGTATACCAACAGCTTGTTCATGGTGGTGCTGGTCTACGAGCGAACACAACAACAAATTCCACCACCTCGAGAGCTATATCAGGAATATACAAAGACATTTGAAACGGGTAATGTTATCTCCCCGTGAAATCTGTTGCCAGCCCTTAACAACCACCCACTGCTCAGGGTTTGACGATCTGACTCTGTATGGCAGGTCTTTCTGGCAGCATACAGGAATAATAACTGTACGTGACAGATAGTTACAACAATTCACCTTTTCCCCACATTTTGTACTGATAGGTAAAGGCAGCTACAGAACGGTGGCAAAATAAGTTGATATCTTATAAAAATTACCTCCTATTTCACTTTAACATTGCGTACAGTATTACAAAGGTGTTGAACTGTAAATGGGATCGTTAAAAATGTTAACCTTACCTGGAGAAGCCTTTCCCACACACGGAACACACGTAGGGCTTGTGGACTCCTCCGTCATGAGAGCGAACGTGGTAGGTCATGCGGTCCTTCCTTTTAAAGCGTTGCTGGCAGATGGGGCACTCGAAAGGCTTTTCATCTGAATGGGAGAGCTTGTGGCGATTCAGATGGTAGACATCACGAAAGGCCTTGCCACACATCTCGCACCCGTGGTTTTTCTTGACAGGTTTGGCGGGTTTCTTGGCGACATTTTGCTGCGGTATACTTCCCATCGCAGATGACGTCATGATACTTGAGGAAACAGAGGTGGTTGCGGTAGAGAGGATGCCTGCTACTGTGGAAATGTAGGAAGGGTTGCCGTTGTTGTCTCGCGGCATGGTAGAGATCATGGGGACCATGGTGGGGGCCGTCTGGGCGGTCTTCTTTGGCCGTGACACCATCTTGATACCGGTGTGGCTGGACTCATGGCGTCGCAGGTGGTAGCTGTCGCGGAAGGCCTTGTTGCAGTAGCCGCAGACGAAAGGCGTTTTGCCTTTGTGTTCCTTCTTTATCACAGGCACTGGCGGCCTTGCACCTCCTCCACTGGCCACATTGTCCTTGAGGAGATCCAAAGCACTGGAAGGGGGCTTCTGATCTATTTGGATGGGAAGGATAGGTTTCTGGTCAATTTGTTCAGATCCTGCATTAAGAAGTGGCAGCAGGCTGTTCTGGGCCACCTGGTGCTGGTGGTGGAGGGCTTCATTGGCCTGCTGATGAAACAAACATACAAACAGAAATTAATGTTTGGCTGAGACGGCATGAATTCCAGACAATTAAACATAATTGAGCCAACTACAAGAGCTAATAACAACAAAACGTGAACATTTATTGAAACACAAAATTGTGCAAATTACATTCTCTTTTAGATTTTTTTAGATATTAAAATATCTGCATAACGATTGCCAGACTAGGTTTTAATGACAGCTTTACACCACTGGAAGTTTGTTTAAGGAAACTTTGTACCCTAACGGATGGATTACTAAAGCCTCTTTCACCCATATTTCCTGGTAAATTACTGGGATATCCTTTCAGGCGATGCTACTAACTGACTATTCACCCACACGTGCAGCTACATTCAGGAACTTTTTCATCTTGTGCCTTTTCACACATGCCATGGGCATGAGACAAGGGACAGTGCAAGAGTTACTAGTAATACAACTTAACAGAAAGTGATGATGATGATGGAACAAGGCCAGATGTATGTATATGTGACAGAAGACATCTTTTAATATTTTAAAGTACATGAGAAGTGAGGAGCTATTTTTGTGCGGTGCCAATGTTCTTGCAATGCATTTCATACTCGACAACTTTGTGAGACAAATCACTCGTGAAAGGATTGGCACGGCAACCGTAAACAACAATTCAATTACTTCTTCATAGACTCTTGCGATTGGCTTGCTTTGCACCATGTGAAAGAGTCTTACGTCACATGGATGTAACCCATTACATGCTTATCCTTGCAATGTTACTGCTTTCATTCACAACACAGCTGTACCAACATATTCCTGGAAATGTCACTAGATCGTGAGGTGGGAAGCTGGCCATACAGATTTCCCTGAATATCAAACCCTACTCCCATTCACACATGACCTCATGCAGGAAATGTTCCCGATAGGGATAGACTGCATGTATGAAAGAGGCTTAAAATGTTACAGAATGCAAAATGGGTACCAGATCTGTCATGAGTGAGGTTGATGCAGCGTGACATTAATGCAAAAGAATCCAAATACACTGGATGAAAAATGATCCCATCATTTTGGTGCTGATTCATCATGTGACTGCAAAGCAGGCATACCAAATTAGAGGCATAGCAGAGTCTGGTTGAACTGCCAAGAAGGCTCTGAACAGCTGAGCCTGTTCCTGAGCTCTGTAGCAGAGAGCTACAGAGCTAAGGAGATATGGAGAAGTGGAACTGTGGGTCAGTAAAAAAGGAGTGAAGTGCTCATATGCACAACAGAATAACAAAGGTTGTCAAACTAGACAAAACAACATGGATTAAGGTGGCACAGCAGCTTATTGGGCATGTGGCCTGTCCCACAATGTAGTCTTGGAGTTTTATAAGCGAAAACCAATGTCGACTACTGCCACAACACAAAGTGAAGTGGCTGGGCACAATCAGCGTTATCAACAATCAGTTATGAAGTTGGGTTTGACCAATTTAAGCAATTAAAACTTTAGACTAAGGTGGTCAGACATTATTTGCATTCCTTTGCCACAGATGTGGCACAATACAAGATCATTTTTTCCCAGAGACTCTGCTAAAATAATCAGGCAGCAACAAATAAAAATGATTCAGTGCATTATGTTTGGAAATGTTTTGCATGGACATGGAAGGATAATAACTGGAAAAGGTCTGTCCCTTCCAAAAAATCTAAAGCAGTCATCAAATTGTTTTATTTTAAAGCTGAGTTTGGAGGAAATGTGTCACAGGACTGAAAACCATGCAGCAGACAATAGTTTTTATAATGCTGACGTAGGGACCAACATTCATCAAAAAACAAGTAGACACAGAATTGTAAACCCACCATCAGCTGGAATGGGTGTTAAGGGTTATTTATTCTTAAAAAAATTCAGATTCCTCTGTGATTCAGGCTACATTTGTAATAAGAATAGAAAGCTGCTGGAGGTAACTCTGCTGTCATCTCTGCTAAATCCAGCTCTTTTTCCACATCATACCTAAACATGAAAAACTGTATCGCAACTAATGCTCTTCTTTCAGTAAACGGACACAGTCAAGACTGTGTTGTCAACCACCAGCAAGAAAGGCCAAGGTGAAATGCTTGACCTTTCCCTTTGAGGTTCAATCATCCATCGAAGAAGGCCAGCCAAGAAAGGAGTCGCAAAAGACGAGGCAGGGGATGGAAAAGAAAAATGAACCACACAATGTCCTCCTTATGTCATCTAGCCTATTGTGAAAGACACAAATCTGAGCAGTGATGCACTCGGGCCTCAGCAGGGGAGCTTTGTATGCTCATCTTCATTGATTTGGCTCATCTATTCATGAGACAGGGACATTGTTTATCCACACCCCACTCGGCTAAACTAGCCATCATTCCCTCATACGCAATGGGACCTGGGAACTCACAGAGAATGCCACCGAGCCCACCCATCCATTTGTCTAAGCACCTGCTCACACTTGCCACCTTCCAGGATTAGTCACCATCATGCCAATGCTACTCCGTCCACTGGCACACCAGGGGAGGGTATGGGGGTTAGGGGGACCGGCCCGGGAACCCTCTTTGTGAACAGCAGACGTAGCTGCTGCAGACAGCCTGGCCCCTATACAGAGGTGCAGGGCCTGTAAGCTGCTGTGCCTTCATGCAGCTCTGACCATTTTGACACAAATGCGCTCTGACAACTGGGGCTGCTCCCTCATAAATAACATCAAAATGGAGGGAGTGCCCTGATGGCTCCACGGGCTACTGTTAGACTTGAATTGATCTCATGGTTTCAGTCACATTATGCACTGTCTCTCCTCAATCTTTTGTGTCACACTCTACAGCTGCTTGCTGTCACCCCAATTTTTTTTTACAAAGCAAACAAAAACTATTAATTGATAACATAACAACTGAAGGAATATGGGGAGATCACACTACAGAAAACAACTTTTCTCATGAATGTACAAGTCTTCTTTTCCCTAACTATCAGTTTTTTTTAAAGCTGTTCTTCAATTGTTTACACGTTCTGAAATTCTTGGCTGCTGGTCAGTTTGCTGAGTTGACACAGCACAACACATTACTTTTGTAATGTTTGCAATACTTCAGGATTTTTTTTCATAGCCTGCAGAGCTATGTGAAATCTGCAGGGATCTGATAGCTTGTTTGTTAATGCTATAAGTTGCAAGTTGTTTTGTTTAAAAGATGTTTTTAAATAGGAATTCCTTCACCTGGCCTTGGATTGCATCATGTGAAAGGATGATACTCATTTCCAAGCTACTCACCATATCATCCTTTTTAAAAAAAAACAAAAAAACAAAACACATGAAGTCAATGAGCCACAACCTCAAAAGTGAGAGGAATTGAATACAATCTCCCACAGCAAACATTCCTGACAGGAACACGGAATAGATACAAACAGCAGCTGGGATGTTCTGCTGCTTAAAATCTATGAAACATATTTTACTTGAGAGTACAAACAGCTCTTGATGCAGGGAAATAGCAAACACTGCTTGCTTAATTCGGACATAATATTTGTAAGTTTGCAGCGTGGGCAGAAAGCAATTCACATCCTGCAATAACCACAATGACAAGGCAGTAATGAAAATCTGGATACTCAAACTTAAAAATCAGTCACGTTGATCAAGCAGGGACCCTTTTAACTGTTACCTAAAATGTTTGCCTTTTGTCTGCATTACCACTGCAGTCACACACTTGCGCATCGTGATAACAACACCTGGTCTTTGTAACGGTGATGGAAAACACTGTTTGGATGTTTTAAGTCACCTGTAATTTTAATCTGTGCTATGCAGCAATATTCACTGACATTCTGCGGTTATTATCTTTTGTTTGTCCAAAGACAGATTTTACTAAAATCTTAAAAGCTGATTGTTGAGATGTAAATATATCTTACTGATGCAATTTACTATTTCACAAGGAGTGTACTTACATTTTCTCCCTCTTATCTTCCATGTTTTTTTTAATTGTATTACCTCTGCTCAGCTCTTATTAAACTCCCTTATCTAACTGTTTAGTGAGCTACCTACAGGCAAAATCAAATGCTGATGTTTAAAGCTACAGTCATTTACATATTTATATGAACAGTGAATTCAATTATTATGTCTTAGGAGGGGAAAAAAAGCTGCTTTGTACAGAAAAAACTGTACCTGCTCAATAGTGTGCAGAACGAGTTAAAGACTAGTAAGTGAAGACTAAGATTTGCATTTAGTAGTTGGTAGATAACAAACCAAAAGGTGAAATACTGAGTGAATATTATTGAGTATTAGAGAGTGAATATTGGATTTGCATTTGCCATGTGATCAAAAACGTCTGCTGGTTGTGCACGTTGGCAGCTGTTTGCTAACATGTTACCTCTATAAGCCTATGATGCGTTGGCTGTGCATCTGTCGGCTTGACTTGAAAAAATTGATTAAATTTTCAGAAATCAAATTAAATATCACTGCGATGTAAGTATGAATATCTTAAATGTAATTGTGTGTAAAAAGGATTATTGTCAACAAATCAAGTTTGGCTTCCAAATTCAAGCTACATCACACACAGCTGTTTTTAAACAACGCCTTTCAGTGAATGATTTCACTGAGGGAAACAGATGAGTCACTCTTTGACATTTTATCATTTTCCTTATAGTAAAGCCACCTGTTGAACTTCATTTTCTCGAACAACTTGTGAATTTGCCAAAGTATTTGGAATGAATGGATGTCTCGCAGTTCTCGTGTATGTTTTTGTTATTATAATATAGTGCTTTTCTTGAGTGGCTATTACAGTTTCGAGACAAAGCCAGAATGGCAGTTTCGGGCAGAGTGGGGTTATGTTATGACTTTTTGTGGCTCTCACTTTTGGGCTCCGTTAACCATGGTCCTTCCTGTCACTTTGCTCTTCAGGTCTATCACTGCACATGCCGAAGTGGTGTTTGAAACATGATTCAATAGGGATCTTACAGCTGGAAAATAATGATTTTATATACCGAAATTTTATACATATGACAATACCCCAGCTAATTCACATAATAGAGATAACTTTAAACTCTTGAACAATATATAAGAGTATAGTAAGAATGTGTGTCAATGTAATACCTATAGGTAATAGGTAACAGCTTTAAGGAGCATTAAAACTAAAAATGGCGCCAGGCATGTGGCAGCTGAACTAAAGCTCTCCTTACATAAAGTGCCTTCATAAGTGCACACAGATTTACACAAGATTGACAAAGTAACAGTGTGAGGTACATAACACATGCAGTGCTTCTGGCTTGATGCCAGACAGTGCACAACAAATCACACTGTCCATCTGCCTTTTTCATCAGGGAGGAACGGTGGTCAAAGATGTGAGTGAGTGGTGGGTCAACAGAGCAAAATGCTACAAATGCCACAATCATGGTGATGTACACCTAAACTTGTCATACATAAGGAAATTATTTTAATTTTTATTTCTGAAAAAGTCTCAATTCATATTCTTCCTAACTTGTCAGTGATGAGAATTCTGGACAATTGCTGTTAAGACTAATGAGAAATGATAAAGCTCTCTAATGTGTTTGTTAGTTTAAATTTGCCTGTAGCAATTCTGCTTTATTATTAACCTGTTTAATTTATCAATATAGTAGATGGCAAGTTGTAAGAGTAAACATGTACAAAATATTAAAACAAATTTTATTTACTGACATTTGCAATAATGTGTAAAAATATTACATAGTCACTTGTGAGGCTGCAGGAAAATAACACACTAGTCCAACAGCCTGCAGCTCACATATACTGATGCTGTTTTTTGTGAATGAAAGTGAACTGTAGCAAAGTTCATTGAAGCAGTTCTCTAATGAGGGAGTTCATCACATTGACTAAAATATATTTAGGCATAACTTCAAGGATAATACACAGAAAATCCCTCTGAAGACTTGGGATTATACATGGGATATACAGCAAAATAGTATTATAATTGGATTAAGGAGTTCTATTTTGATTATACAAACTGCATTTAAAAAAATTCAAATAAGCAAATCTGCAACAACACATAGCTATCGTTTTAGAAATACAGCCTGCCGACTCGGGGGTCTTACATTTTTCATGTGCACACCAGGCTGAATTCTTTTAGGCTAAGTAAGGCCAGGAGAAGAAAACATTTCATTCATTTCATTGAACAAAAGCCTCCCATATTAGCCCCCAGTGAAAACCATTAAACCGTAGCGGATATCACTCTCCCAACAGCAGCACTCACTTTCAGGCAGGGAAATGATTTAGTAAATCGCGTCATGTCGTCGCTAATTTCAAAATGTGCCCTTTTTCTTCGTTGCTAGTGTTAGCTGATGTTGTGTGTGCATAGTTTGAATTCCTTTCCACGGTGGTCACTCGGATTAAATAGCCACTTAATAAACAAGAGAGCCACCAGCGATTCGTTATCAAGTCATGTAACGTTTAGTTTTGCAAGGTCATACCGACAGCCTCGCCCAAAAAAGAAGCTAAATTAATCGGCGGTAGTGATGAAGGCACACTAAACACCGTTAGCTAACTTGGCTAGTTACTGTCGAACCGGCTGAAGCGAGCGGAAAGTTCACCGCCGTTAGGTTATCAGCTACTGAGATTTACGAAACGCACACTTATCCGATATCGACCAAAATTAATCACTTTAAAAGCATCATTATGTGTCCTATTATTCCCGTTATAGCAATAAGCTTCGTCGGCGATACATCTCATTATCCGACGACGTCTGATCAAAGGGGGGGAAAAAACAGGTCTGTCTCGATTGTAACGGTGCAGCGGCGTCTCCAAGCCTTTACTTCAAATCATCCCGCATGTTTTGCTGGCTTCGAATCGGCAAATAAAACTTACGAGAAAAATCACAAACGCTTCATATTTATTCAGCATACATCACCTAAGCAGTTGTATCATAAGAAAGATACAAGCCACATTATTCAAACACTCGTGAGGAGAACTGATTTTTTTTTGTTCTAGCGTCATTCCCAAAGCCTCACAGCTGGAAGCCTGGATTGATATATACCATTGTTTTTGCTTGGCTACTTCATCTTGGCGTTACTCGTTTAAAAACTGCTTTTACCGCAAATATATTTAGTGCTCCCGTTTTATAATGGTTGTTTCACGAGACATCCCAGTTTCCCTCCTAAACAGTCAACTTACTTGAAAAAGAAACGTACTCCAGCTCGGCTCCATTTCCACACTTAGTAATTCTGTAGGAAACCTACAACAAAGCAACCAAACATGGCTGAAACAACTTCCGGTAACCTCAAGGCCGTACCACTTTACACATTATTTAGGGGGGGATACATGTGGCGTGTTAAAAAATAATTCGCCTAGTTGTTGATGGGATTCATAAAAATAGATATATAAATAAAAAGCTATCTTGAAAATATGTTCAGAAATATTTTTGAGGGAGATCCTCCGAATAGTTACTTTACTGGACACACAACTAATGTTATGTAGCTGATTAGTAAACACCCTCACGGATGTGTTTCCGCTCGTTCTACAAGGGCATTTGGTATAGCCGACCACAGTCGCATGTGGCTTCGATGTGATTGTGTTCAATTATACTTAATTTGTTTTTAGAATATGAAAGGATATATGACAATTGAAAGCGGTTAGTTATGCAGAAACATTTAGATTTTTTTCTTTCATGTAGCGAGAACTGCTTTATTTTAGATAGAACTGGAAATAGTCAACGTGCATGGCAGTTTGTTTTTATTCATGAGATGGGGGGGGGGGGTGAATGAAAACAAGGGTCGATAAATTCACAAGAGGGTCTGGCTGCAGACCTCCAGCGTGGGGCCATTTCCGGTGCAGGTTCTCGTCTCAGACGTCTCAGACCTCCTACCTCCCCCGTGGGACCGGAAGTACGCACAACAGACTTCAAAATAAAATCAAGTTATCGATTTTGGAAGAGGCAAGATTGTATCGTGAAAACCTTCAATTTCTTAAATATATAACACTTTTGATGTTATCTATCCTATATAACACAAAAAATAATGTAGGCTAAAGTCAGTGTAGTGCTGTTTGCTCTTTACAGTTTATGCTTTCAGAAAGACAGGGAACTGGAGGCCTTCATTTGTTTATTTCAGTTGATTGACACAGAGGACGTGCACAGGGATGTGTGTGTGGGGGGGGTCTGTAAACAAGACAATAAATGGTAGTGTAACAGTCAATCATAAATCGTAAAATATTCAATATAAATCTGATTTCGATAATAGTTACAATTTCTCTCTAAGCAACACAGGGTGATAACAAAAAAGCAGTCAACAAAAAATTACAGCTACCTAGATTCGCCCCTCTCTCTCCCCCATGCAGGTGAAGCAGACACCGATATAACCTTACCTGCCCGCTATCAACTATGGTGCTCACATCACCATGGCAATAAACAGTAAACAAAACAATATATGGCTCCTACACACACTAACAGGGGC
>JANJYP010021058.1:0-11869 GCA_024605115.1 Rastrelliger brachysoma | reverse complement strand
TTTTTTTTTTTTTGCATTCCGAATTTGAGTCAATTTGTCCCTTGGCCTTAAGCTGCACTTGGATTTTTCAAAAGCCAATTATTTCACAAACCTAGCAGCGATCGCACAACAATTATGCATGTGATAAAAGCCCAGTGCAGCTGCTACCCCTGATTAGGCTGATCAGAGGAACTGCAGCAATGTTACTGAATGTCCACTCACTAGAAGCACCATAGAACAGCTTAGTGGGTGGCTTATCTTAAAGAAGGGGTCCTTTAGGGTTTTTGTGTAGGATGTAAAACATTTGAACTGAACTTGAAATAACCTTCTGCTTTAATAATAATGAAAAAACTCTGTTAAGATTGTAAACCATAAAATACTGCAACACTGAAAGAAGAATGACCTTGACATCAATGTAACTGCCAATCATTCACACCGGATTTTTATATGTATTTTCTTCCTTCTCTGCTTCTATCCAAGTCCCTGTTAGCATCCTTTCAGCACCTCAGTGACTGATTAAACTCTGAAGGAACCAATCGTCAACCAGAGCCCTCTACTAAAGAGCAGAATATGAACATGAGGCTTGTTTATTTCAGGCAGTCTTTTCTCTGTCAAGTGACAAAGTTCATTTGCGTAGGCAGGTTTTTTTCACTTGCCCTGACGTTTCAGAGGTAGTGATTATTTAGGCCAGGCAAGTTTTATTCTACCCTCCCGTTATTGTAAATAGTTAAAAAAACAAACAAAAAAAAAACAACTATGCATTTTTCTGTTCACTTCTATTTTGTCTGTTTATATTCTGGTTGTTGTGCTACTGGGATAAAACATGTGGGTTCAGACAAATTTAACTGCAGTTTAATTCCCAAGACATCATCTTCACAAAATGAAAGACAACAGCATCTGTCATTTCCTCTGCAGGTTTTATGGCTCTTGTCCATCAAGAGCAAAGGATGACAGCAGGTGACGTTATTATACAGCGAATAAAACATGTGATGTTGCCATGAGAGACCAATGCTCATTTACCCTTTCATACAGCAGTGAGAATTTCTTTTTAACCATGGTTTGTTTGAGGAAATATTAGCAACTAACTGTGTTTGTTACCTGTTGCTGAGCAGGTAGTGTGCAGTCACTTTGTAGAGCTTTTTCTCTGAAAACAACATCCTGCTTTAAAAGATTAGTTGCAAGTAAAAATATTGACTCATTGTAAATATGACACTTCACAAATTCTGCACATCAATATGAAATCCAGCAAAAAATTATAACCAGCGTCACTTTTCATGAAAATAGTGGTATGATGTAATGTGGTATCATAAAGGTTTCTGAAACAAGTGAAAAGAAGTATTTTTGCTAATAGTGTATTTCACATCAGCCACAGGGATGACAGCTTCAAATGAACAAAGCAAACAAATTATCTGCCTGCCCCCGCGTCTGCTCCTCAGCACAGATTATCTATACTTCCATTATTTGATAGCAGATGATCTGAGTGAAGGTGGACAGGGAAAATTGTTTGGGTGCAATTTTGCCCTGACCCAGCCTCTATTTACAGACCACTGCAGAGAGAGGAAAGGGAAAGTACAAGATAAGCACAGACCTCTTTACAAAATCAACATCATGCTGGGCCAATTTGATACCATCTGTACACAGAGCATAATAATGACTGACACTGTCAGATGTGCATAGGATCATCTTCATTTAGAATTACTTTAGGAATAACTTCTTTATTCATTTGTGGCATCCTGGGAAATTATTTACTTTAGACTGTTAAAACTTAAGAGTTAGAGTTGCCTGGCAACCTCACTGAGAGGTGGTATCAATCGTTTCATCTTACTCTCAGTGTGAAACCCTAAAATGTCTAACCCTTCCACTGAGAGTACTGGTGTAAAGAGTTTGAATATATATGCCTGGATAGAATAGATACTGCAGCAGGAAAATGATATTTTTCACTGTAAATAAGATAAACTAAAGTTGTTAGCAAGTTTGGAAATGTATGTATTTTTTTTTATGTTATTGATTGCCTTTGACTAAAGGATTGAAATTGCTCATTATCTTGATGTGAAAGTGAGAATCTGTGACCAGAAATGAGCGGTTCTCTACTGGTAGTTTCCTCCTCCATAAACACTGTACTGGGGGTGAATTTATTTGTACCATGACTGTTTTAGTGTTATTAAGGCCTAAAATTCGTGCATATGTTGTGGTATGGTTACATTGAGTGACAGGTCTCTGAGAGTTCACCAGTAGTTAGTTCGGCTGTGTTAGGCTAGGCTCTCCCCTTTGCTCCAAATACGCAAAGTACACATCCGCAAAAACCCACTCGCCCATAGAATGAGCTTCAAAATCAGACTGCCCAAACAAATGGGTTACACCACAGGTGATACGTCCATATTTTTCTTTACAGTCCATGTATAAAACCAAATAAAATAAACTGTCATTTACCAATTAAACCAACTTAACCCCTTTTTTTCATTTTTTTTCTCATAAATTGTATCACATTGCACTCTGCTCCCTGTAAAACATTCTAAACTTTAACCATTAAATTCATGAGATTCATGCAAACTACATACTAACTTTATTATCATCCCAATCCTACATAGTCCACACATTCAGATTCAGACTTTATTATCCCACACAGGGAAGATTGTTTGGTCCAGTGCTCCAGACATAAAACCATCACAGTATCCACAGTAAAAAGACAGAATACCCAGTAAGACTAATCATAATAAATAAAATACAATAAAACCATCCAGCATTGCTCATGGGGAAACAAAGATTTCCTGTTAGAGAAAGCCCAATGCAATCTTAAACATATTCACAATATGATTCTTTTCACTATGCAGCACTGCTACGAGTACCAGGAGTATATGTGCAAGACATATACAGTAAAATACCATGCTATGATATTATTACAACGTTACTTGAATTCAATTTTGACTCATGAGTAAATGAACTAAGCAAGGAATGAGTAATAAAATAGGATGAATCTTAAAGTGAGAGCAAAAGTCAATCAGCCATTGTCCCTGGATTGTGTTAGCACTGTGTGCTGAGCTGGAATAAAAAAAGAATATTCATTTTTCCTAATTCAATGGCGAGCTTCAGTGGACAATTTGATGTATTTGCTGCAGAGAGAGTCGGTGCCCAGACTGAACTTTGGCTAATACCTCAAAGACATGGAAGGGGTTGGAGTAAAAACAGCCCGAGCCAATGACCAAATTTAGAAACAAAGAATGCCAGGTGGTATTTCACAAGATGTTTTTTTTTTATTGCTTTGTTTTGTTTGTTTTCTGAAGAGAAGAAAAACCAACAACCTCACTAAGGGGCTATCGTCTCATATCAGTGCTGCTTGTTACAGTGCCCACTATAAAATATCAATAGTGAAAGATGTCCTAATTTCCCGATTCAGTGAAAACAAGAATGTATTTAATTGCAGCATGCATTGTCTTTGCCGTTCATCAGAATGGACAAGTATTATTTCTAGTTGCCTCTGATTTTTAGCACTGCCTCTGTCATTGCTAAGATGCAAAAGCGACTGCCATTCAAAGAGTGAATCATCCCGTTCAGCTGAACTACGATGCATATTTGTGATTGTGTACAAGTGGGGTTCTGTGAGTATGTGCTTGCACGTGTGGTCTTTTTAGTGTGTGGCAGGAAACTATTATCGTTTTTCTGAACTCATCCTCAGATGTGACACTTTGCATCTCTGTCTTCATAGTCACTTGGAAGGACTGAGGGGGAACTGAGTGGCAGCCAATCTCGGCTCAATCTGCAGTAATGTGTCAATTGGCACAAACCTGAATGATAAGTGCTTTTAGACGCCTGACCCATGTCAGTTTTTAGACTGAAGCTGCCAGTATTTTTATGCTGACACACAATATATTTAACTGAGCATTTTCATCCCAAAAGCTTCCTGAAACATAATGCATTTTTGTGTAAGAAAATAGCTTTTGGATCATTGCAGGACACTTTAATGTGCCACTGAAATCGAGACAGATTTATGTTTACACAGGGTTTGCTCCATTAGCTGGTTGACACAGGTTTCATTAAAAACATCCCACACATTTAGTAGTAATTCAAAACACTTTACTATATACTACACAAAGTTGTGAGTAGTTACTAAGAAATTAGAGAGCTAATCAGTAACAGTCTGATAATTGTTTATAAGTAACTCCTGAATAACTCTTGACAACAGACTGGGAGATACTTCTCATATCCATAACTGACAATCCTTTACTATGCAAACTGTGTCTGAGCAGATGTGATCAAATAAGGGTTACCTACAATATGAACCTCAAGGTGTGATGCTGTGAATCTAATCCCAATGCAGTTGACTATTATGAAACTTTCATGATGTTAATTTTTTTTTGTTCATCATGAGTCAGAGTGCCTGTGATTCAGCCTGAAGGTAATTTTAGTGTATTTTGGTGTTATTTTAATCTCATGAACATTTTCTTTTATTTATTTATTTTTACAATGAANTCATGAGTCAGAGTGCCTGTGATTCAGCCTGAAACAGTTGCCAACAAATGCACCGTCTACAAACCCATAGCACATAGTCAAAAACAAAACCCATATTTAAANTATCTATCTATCTATCTATCATCTATCTATCTATCTATCTTTTTTTTTATTATTATTGCACAGCTGAAAACAGTTGCCAACAAATGCACCGTCTACAAACCCATAGCACATAGTCAAAAACAAAACCCATATTTAAAGAAAGAAATGAGCCACAGCCGGAGAGGAGAATGCATTCATAGATGTACCAACACATTGTTAGTTTCTGTCTTTTCATTCATGCAGTTGAATGACAGAAGTTGAAATACAGAATAATGTCAGCCCCATCTTTCATGTGCTTCACATTAAAGTCTAGTCATGTCCTTGATCATGTTTAGACATCTTGAAGGATTTACAGGCATCTAAATCATGGTAGCCTGCTATAAATGACACATCAGTGATTGCAAAGCAAGAACAACATACTGATGGTGGAGGTTCTTTGAAGGCTTGAACAAAGGAAAGGAGAACATTACTCCATTTGTTACTCAGCCTTCAGAGTGCGTCTTCTCTCGATGACTGTTTTACCACAAACCAGAGGGCTTGAATACTTTATTAAGTATTGGATTATGTCATGATGACATTAAAGAAGATGTACCATCCATCTGTAACTCTTAAATGACTAATAGATGACAGTGGTAAACGCAATACTCTCACGTTACTGAAGTGACCTAAGGTTGCACTATTCACTACTGCTCCCACGCTCTGGAGAGAACATTTGATTCAAATTATTAGTGTTTCTCTTGTATGTGCTTATGTAGGTGGTGAAATTACAGATTTGTTTTGGAAATAATGGATTTCAGTGATCTTCAAAAACTCTTTTACCAAGTGATCCTTCATTCTCAAACCTCTTATTTGTGGCTCTTGTCGAGTAATTGCAGCGCAAGTTGTAGAGGGCATGTACGAGGAGTTTTAGTGTGTGTAGAAAAAAAGAAAGGAAAACATTTAAACTCAAGGAATAGATGTCCCTCGTGCATTTTTTCTTTATCAACACGCAGATCAAATTTGACACAAGACACACATTCACAGCCACACTCTGATGATTCAAATGAGCCCTAATCACCACCAGAGCTGTGTTGTGATACAAGAGAGGCTGGCATCTCTGCAGGGGTGTCATCACAACTTAAGTATCTTTTACTGATATGATAGTATGCATCCACTCAACTCCAGCTTTGCGCCAAATACCTACAAAGACAAAGAGGAATGAAAGCTATATCTATATTGATGAAAGCAATATTAAACAACCGCAGACAGTTCTCTCATAGTCCTCTCAGCTTTCTCAAAGGTTGCTGAAAATCAGTGCGTGTGCATGACATGCTGACTTAGTGGTCACAACTGTTGAATGCAGCAACAAAGTCCTGAGATCAAATGATCTCTCTGGTTCCTCCTGTGGGACTAGGGTTGTTTCCAAGTTCACTCTGCTGTAGTCCAACAAGTCAGGTGCACTGAAAACATGAGTGTGTGTTTCCAATTTGGATTACATTTAGGATAGGAAAACATACAGAAAATCTATAATATGAAACATTTACAAGATTATAAATTTGATTCATGTAATAACTTTTATTTCTGGGTTCATATCTCATCTTTGGAAAGGTGATTTCTTATGAAATTCTTTTGTTTCTATTGTATTATCTATTATTAATCTTTATTGATCCAAAACATGTGCTTCTTGTTTCAAATCTTTGCAACAAGACAAACCTATGGTGTGGTAACAATAAAAGCTCAGTGAAAAAGTTGTACTGATGAATTACCTTTATTATATGGCACTATTTAAGAATTCAGTTTTGGTTAAATGAATCACAGACAACAGACTATCTCTATAGTAGTGGAGAATACCTGCAGAGTTTATTTGGCAAATTTGCTGACCTTGTTACATAACTGCATGACAACATAGAGGAGTGAGTAAAATAGGATGCTCAGTAGTAGGAGTAAACAAGCAAATCTGCTATTTTTATTTTGTTGTTGCACGCCTCAGATAAGTGGAATCCTTGTGTAAAAACAGATTTTTTTACATGAAGAACATGCAAGATTCAAGACAAATTACAAGCACAAACATTGGATTCTAACAATTTTTACTGGCATCTCTACATTTGGCTCTGTATATGACTGTAAAATATATGGCTGGCCATATAGAGCTATATCTACAACGCTCATGTTCATAAAGAAAACAGAACACTGGTGACTCCCTTACTTTTCCTTTATTAAGGAACATGTTGAACAAAATATCTCAATAAATATTTGATCTGGTCCCCCTGACCATAACTTTGGTTATCCTTGACTTTTCATCAAGTCAAAATTTCAATTTGTCAGGTGTTATGATTTATGACCAAAGGCTGTACCTACAAAACAAATTACATTTCAGTAAAAAAGTAGAACTGCCTCTAACATGGTCGTATGATTTATATTTATTTGGTCTTGCAATCTAATTAATCATCTTTTTGATTACACCTGTAAATTTTTTAAAGAGGTTTAAACAATATCAAGGACATTGCTACTCACCAAACACATAAAGGACAAGGCTCATGTTTACATGTTGAGCCCAAACATGCAATTATTAGAATTCTTCTTTTATAATATGGTTATGTGACAAGCTCATGTGTGCAACTAAATTGTGTCATAATGTGTTCATAACTTTCAAAAGTGACATTAGTTCAAATATTATATAACAAAAAAGATAATTAGCAATAACATTGGTAATTTCTCTTTTGAAGAATCCCTATTATGGGTCTCACAGAACAGAAATGTCACCTCATTTCAAGTATGCCTAGTAATCTCTTTCTAATATTTCAAGATGATGAAACAATAAAGACAGAAGGATGATTGGAAGCAGATGGAGATATCAGTAAAATGTATTTTATGCTTGTTTTTTATTGTGAATTTGACATTGGAGGACATAACTGCAGTTTTTGAGGTGATATGGAAAGTCATGAATACAGAAATGAACCCAGATCCCCCTTCAAGTGGGCTATGAGCTCCTGCCCGTTAAAGGGAGCTCAGACTGGGCTCCTGCACTGTCTCTACCTCTCTTTCATTTCACGAGTTCATGAAGCATGATATTATTGTTTACTTTTGGCAGCTGCCATGTCCAAGACTCCAGAGAAGAGGGTGCACACATACTTGTAAGTGGACCCGTTGCACCAAATTTAGGTGATTTGTTCAATTGCTACTGCCAATAAAGGTGTACAGTTGTCAGCCTCATCAGTTAAATACCTACAAAACCCTAATCCTAACTGTTTTATTTTCACCTTTATTTGAAAGTATATAGAAAGGGAACCATGGGATAGAGAGGCATTGACATGCAGAAAAGGACCTCCGCCTGGGATTCAAACCAGGTTTGACGCATACATGGCATGTGCTCTTAACTGCTCGATCACCTGCACGCCCTAAATATAACTGTTTGATTGAGGTCAAGGCTGGATAACTAATTGGGAGGAAGTTGACAACTGTCCAGGGCATCCAAATGTTCAGATGTACTCCATTTCATCTGGGTCTACACAATTGTCAATAGGTCTGATGTTTTTTTTATTTTCTTAAATACTCGGTTGATTGTTAAAAATAGTGAAAAATGTCATTATTCCCAAGTTTACACAATAAATTACTCGTTTTATCTTGCCAAGAGTTAAATTAGCTAAATATTGAAATAGTTAAATATTGAGTTTACAGTCATGTAATATGACCAAATATTCATGTTTGAGATACTGGAGCAAATTATTGTTTGGGCTTTTTAAAATGATTAATTGTCAAAATCATTGCCAGTTAATGTTCTGTCATTTGACTATTGCTTAATCACAACATTTAAGCACCGGGGTAGCTCAACTATTGTCAGTAAACTGTCAGTAAGCAATGCATTCACATTTGTGATTATTGACATTTCCACTACAACAACAAAACAACACAGTGAGAAAGTGAAAGAAAGTTTCAAATCAATAGATACCTCTTTATTGTTGTGGTAATTTGAGTATGGAAAAATTATAATGTTCAGTTTTATGTTCTCAACATATGTTTAAAAAAGTGTGTGAGGCATAATGACTAATATAAGGCATAATAAACAGTAAGTGTGTGAGTGTTGTAATATATCAACATGTTGTGGGATAATTTATATTTCATACTATAAAATTCAACAGTGTTTGATGGGTTCTTAGCATTTCATAAATAAAACAGACAATTATCTTATTATAGGGTTCATAGTGACTTCCCAGAGTTATTCAAGCACAATTGCCTGAGCAAACATAAGAGCTCTTACTGCCCACCGCTCAGCTACTAGACAACTGGAGAGCAAATGTGACAGATGTATCTGAGGCTGTAAAACTGCTATAATGCTGCTATATAGCTTACTGCACCTGTTTTGAAAGATGATGAACATTTTATTATTTAACTTAGTAACTTAGTTTTGAATGCTCACATGTTACAGTTTCATAACACTTTCAAGACTAGTCTCATTAGAAAATGAACATTTGTCCAAGAGTGTCTCTATATTATGATGTTATTTTAATATTTTTTTTATTAACTGAGATTTTTCCAGATTTTTAATCAATTGACAGATTATATTTTTTGTTGATAATGACTAATATGAGCCTGGATCTTAGTGAAGCATTGTTGTAGGCAGGAGGTATTATACTGCTTCATTGCTGTAGCCAAGAAAAGTGACAGTAATGCATAAAATGTCAAGCTTAACAGGCCATTTATTCAATTTCAGCCTTAAGACGTTATTTTTCTTGTTAAATCGCACAGAGCAAGGAAATCCAACACGTCATATCAAGGTTCACTTGTTTCAAAGAATGACAAGGGGAAAAAAAAATCTGATTCCACCAAGGATAAAGACAGCCTCTTCGACCATTTATTAAGTACATCATGAATCATTTATTGTCTGTTGGTTTTGACAATCCTCCGTACACATCTGCCCACACATCACACCCAACTGTCCACATTTCATCTCCTCAACATGTTAAAACCCATCTGTATCCTAACAGTCAGTCAAGGGAATTTTGTCCATCAATCAGTGATTTTTCTTACAGGAAACAAAGAGACTCTACATTAATATAACACTCAGCTAAGTAAACAGTAGAGAGCTGCAGCTGAGCTCTGAGGGAGGTGAGTTGAAAGATTGACGGAAAAATGTAACACAACACCTCCGACACATGGTCACAAGCCAGCTCATTATATAACCAGCTTTTTTCAACCCCAATTTATGATGTCATCCAAACCCAATAGACGAAACATCTTCAGTCGGATCTTGTAAACATTATAGAATTTTGTGGTACCTTCCTACATGTTTCATCTGTTTAATGAACCTGAGAATTTCCATTAGCTCTTCATGAAATCTGCACATATTTCACACTTTTTCTGTAAATTAAGTGAAAGTGTTTCTGTTACTGTGAACTAACTTGATTATGTGAACAAGTTGAGCATTAGAAATTGTGTAGCATTGTTATAAATTCACACAGCCTCCTCTGCAGCGTTTCATGGATTATGTTGGTCCAAATCTCCAAATAATAATAAAAAAAAGACCTGAAACTGATCATTCACACTCATTTTCAACAGTTTGTCAGTATCATGTTCGTGTGGGGGACTTGGTAAAAGTTTAAAGGTTTGAGCCCCCTCTCCACTGAGACAGATTATGAAAAAGTGGCTAATTTAACAAGTCAGTCAGTCATTAAAAAGAATATCCATTTTACTAGTATCTTTTAAGATGGTACTGTATTAGGCTACATAATTTCTAAAATATCAAATAATATAATAATAGCAGAGACAACTACTCTACTGCTTATTAGACAGAAATATTGTACTTCTATTCCACTACATTTATTACATAGCAAAATTTGACACAAAGCATCTTTTAAAATACATCATTGAAGATAAAACCAGTGAAGGTTTTTTTTTTTTTTTTACATTCAATGTCTTACAAAAAGCTAAGGTCTGAGGTCACATTTCATTTCATTTTTATCCTTCTAACATGGTTTTATTTCAATAAATGTTCAAATGATCAAACAGTTTAAAAAATCAGAGTCCAGAAAAACGTTCTATTCTTCTTTCCTCTCCCATCCAGCACCTCACATCTGCTGTTCGTTTGGAGTGGCCATACTCATGCAGTTCAAACTAGCTCCACCTGCAGCAACTGCAACAGTAACCTGTTCAGTAACAATAATCTAATCATTAATACTTTAACCACTCTTCACTGGTGCTACCATACTTTTACTTGGGATTTTCCATGCATGACTTTTATAATGGAAGTATTTTTACAGTACTGCATTCACCTTTATAGTTCCTGGTGCACAAGAACATTTCAGTTCGTTGTGCAACAGAAGAGGTTGGTCTCCTCATTAGCCTTGCTTGCAGGAGGGCTGTTATTACTCTTATCTTGTCTTCACACCTCCTCCTCACTGACGCACCTCACTAAGCTCTGTTTGTGACCGAGAAGCGCGCTCCCGTGTGCGCGTCACTCCTCCGTAGAAACAATAAGTGGGAATCGGCGTGAACGTCGCTGTGCTGTGAATGGACATTAATGGAAATGTAATATTCTTCTGTCACTATCCGAGTCCCTCTAAAATTTAATCACCACGGAAGCCGGGTAAGTAGGCTAAATATTTTTCAAGAGACAGACTGACGTGCAGTTTTTAAATTTATGGACCGAAATTGGGAAGTTCTTACAACATATCCGCTTTATTTGATATGTGCACAATTTATTTTATTGATATAAGGATATATGATGAACATGGTATTCGTAATTGGCTGTTGGTAATATTGCATTAGTCCACATTGTCTCATTATATATTTATAAGCGCGCCCAGTTTGCATCCACCTTTGTGCTGAGAAAAAAAGAAAAAACTATTTTCATGTCTATATAATACGGTAAAGTAAAAGCCGGGTGATCCCATGACTGCCTATGCATCTGTGTCTTTCTAAAAACAAAATTATGAACGTGAATTCAGAGTTGGAACACCTCATTTTCTTCTTTATTTTTCTTTACCTCGGTTCATCCCTGTCAGATACTAAACATTATCATTAGAGGGAGGTTTTAATTATGTGGAAGAGAGCAGCGAAAGAAAAAAAAAACAGCTCCTGATAAAGAGTGATTTGTATTGACTGACCATTGTGCAGTTGTGCACCGTTTCAAAACCTGGTTCATCAAAAGGTTTTGATATTAATGAGAAGGTGTCTCTTCTTCAGAGGTGAACCTGAAGGCAAACGCTCTCTAGGGGGAGGTGGGTTGCATGTTGGACATACTGTAATAAACTTAACATCGGGTGTAGACTTTGTTAAAAGTAAGCAACATCCTCCCTGCAGACGTGCTGGAATTCACCAAGGACTGATAAGCAGTGTG
This sequence comes from Rastrelliger brachysoma, assembly GCA_024605115.1. Lineage (NCBI taxonomy): Eukaryota > Metazoa > Chordata > Actinopteri > Scombriformes > Scombridae > Rastrelliger > Rastrelliger brachysoma. Next base: position 27 of record JANJYP010021058.1, on the reverse strand, counting down.
TGTGTGTGTGTGTGTGTGTGTGTGTGT
>JANJYP010021030.1:0-11608 GCA_024605115.1 Rastrelliger brachysoma | reverse complement strand
GAAAAAAAAAAAAATCAAGTTTTGATTTATTTGCACATGACCGCTTCAAATAAAGTAGGATATTGTTGTCATAACAGTGAGCTGAATTATGGTCCACCTTGCTACAACCGTGGCTATCTGCCCTCTTAGACGTTTCAGAGAGTGGACAAATCATACCATGTCCAGTTTAACATGACATGCAATATTATTCAAGATGACATAATTTCAAGAAAAGAATTTCAAGAAGCAAAAAAACAACTGAGTATGACACCTGCTGGACAGATATGGTGTCACATCTAGGATTACACTAACTGGACTGCAAAACCAGTTTAGATCTTTGCTGACTGAGGCAGCAGGAGAACTGAAGTTGATGTGTGGAAGCAGAAAAAATGGGCAAGCATAACAATCCCAGTCACTTTAACAAAGGCCTAATTGTGATAAATGGATGACTGTATCAAAACTTCCAAAATGGTGGGTCTTGTGGGATGTATACAATGGTCAGTACCTACCACCAGTGGTCGAACAAATGACCTTTCTGGCTATGATGGGGAGCTTTTGAAACAAACAAGGCATCTCCACTTTGTTTTTGGGGCCACATAGGTACAGACTGGAGTACCAACACTAATCTCCGTGTGTACATACAATGGGCATATAAACATCAGGCCTGGAACATGCATTGAAAGAAGGGCCTTGTCTGATGAACTNTTTTTGGGGCCACATAGGTACAGACTGGAGTACCAACACTAACCTCCGTGTGTACATACAATGGGCATATAAACATCAGGCCTGGACCATGCATTGAAAGAAGGGCCTTGTCTAATGAACCACGTTTTCTTTGACATCATGTGGACAGCCAGGTGCTTGTGCATTTTTAAAAGGGAAAGAGATGGCACCTGCATGGAAGGAACTGAACGCAAATCAGCAGAGAGTATGATGATAAGAAACCTTGGGTCCATTCATGTGCATATTACTTTGACGTCCACCACAAATCTTAATTACCCTTTCATGTTAACAGTATTCTCTGAGAGCAGTGGCCTCTCAAGCACTGAAAAGTATTCACTCTCAGGGTACTGAAATCATCTACTCAAGTAAAAATAAGGGATATGTTTTCTCTCAAGATATAATTTTGTTAAACCAGGAGAAAGACTAGGTAAAGAAAATCAATGAGTGAAGCTTGTCTGCTATAAAATAAACAAGTTGCCTGCTATAAACATTCACCATTTATTTGATTGACCTAAAAACAGTGAAAGTTTATAACAAACAATCCAGCCACTTTTTCACAGCAAGGTACAGATTTTTCATATTAAAACTTCTAATTTTTAGGAGCTTCATTTGCTAGATTGTCCAGGTTCTGTCCATCAAAACGTATAAAATGCCAGCCTTCGCTCTCAGTAAGGTCTTGAGCTCCTTTAGCAGCATAGAAGTCTCGAGTGGGTGTATTCCAATTCAACACAGACAACTGCAGCCGCACGCACTCCTTGTCTTTCCCCACCTGAGTGAACAGGGCAGTCCTTTAGTTAATCATGCTCTTACCTCTTCCTCACATAGAATGGCATTATTCACAGCAGTCAGAATGAAAAAGGACAAATGTTTCACCTCAAGAGCAATTACTGCACAACTATGTTAAAAATCCTATTTTTCTTAAAAACTGCTTTAGTGGTCGACAAAAACATTCTCACCTTGGCAACTTTGCTCAGTAAACCTTTGCCAATGCCATTTCCTGTTGAGAGAATGAATAAAAACATGAGGTTGAAAATATTTACTTTATAAAACCTCTGTTTTATAAATTAAAAATAAATATCAACATAAAACATTTGAGAGTAGTAAATATAGGGAAATTAAAATTCATATATACCATAGATGTAAGAAAGTAAAAAAAATAATTATATTACAAGATTTATTAACATGTGTTACCTCTGAATTCTGGCATCACATACAGGTCCTCCAAATATACTGATCGCCCCATCCATGTACTATAGGTGTAAAAGTAAAGGGCGTATCCAACAACTGTGAATCCTATATGGACATCAATCAAAAAGTCAATACCAAAGCAATAAGAAGTCTGTCATTGTCAGCTGTAGAAAGGAATCAAACAGCACCTATTCTGATGATTTATGAGGCTGCAATTGAATAGTCATCATGATTTGTTGGATAACACATGAGCATATCTAAACAGCAAGGACGCAGACCCTTTATTATCTGTATAACATGCCGACAAGTTCAAAGCTGGCTGAAAGGGCAGGCCCTGATCAATACATAGATACCTTCTTTAGATTTATGCTCTTCAGGTACTTCTGCCACAAGGCATTCGAAGAAGGGATTCTGACAGAAACCGTCCCGCTCCAATTCTTAAGTAAAATAAAACATATTTTTTAACCAACAAAAGAACATTTCATCTTTCCGTGACAAAAAAAAAAAGTGTAATCATTGCCAGCTTCCAAGTGACTAGACGCATCAAAAATATAAATACTGGAGACAACTGTGGAATTATTGAAAACTTTATATTAACAATATCAGCTAAGATTGAGGGACATGGTGACACTGAAAAACAATAGTCTACAAGACAAACAACAGATTGTAATCATATTACTCTCTTTGTATTTTTTTTTAAATCTTGATTTCTTTTTTCCTCCTCTCAACTGTACAAATAAATCAAAATTACCTTTATGGGATATCTTCACTTGGTCAGGCATGTTTTCATAAACTGCTAGCTCCTGAAAAAAGATATAATATGGTTTTTATGTCTCATTTCACTCATACACCAAAAGGAACATATCAATTCAATGAAGCATAACTGTTACATATAGAAGCTGAGAATGGCTGTACTTGCACTATTTTTAAGCACTATCACCTTGAGATCATGAGATAATTAACACATGACCTGGAGATGACATTAAAAGCTCATTTTCTAACAACAATGGGTTCCTTTATCTGAAGAAAAGAAAAGGATCATTTCTCAAGATAAGTGACTTATATTTTCTAAAGATAATGGCTTTTTTGTGGAGAATTTGAATGAACCAGTGTCTAGTTCATTGAATCGCATTTCACATCAGTCTTTAAGATCACTTTTATTACTGTTGGGGAGAACTGATCACTAATTTAGCAGAGGGTTTAACTGTGAGTCTTATTAACAAATGTCTAATTACCTCTCTCCATATACATATATATATATATATATATTTATACATCCACAATTTTGCTGTTTTCAAAATGTAACAGCAAACATCAAAGAGCCAAAATTCTAAATAAATCTTTGAAGGACATTATTTTTATTTTAAAAATTTAAAATTGATTGGTTCCATTAATATACATATAAGAAATTTTGAGTATTGAGTTTTTGTTGTTGTGCTTCGTATACATGATGGTTATATAAAGCCAGCACATTTGAAAGTTCCTCAGAGACAAAACATGGGAATCATGCCTGAGGATACAGATTTTCAGTCTATTGAGATTGTGTACATTTTTAAGGGTGTCCGAAAACGTTTTCCCACCACTGTATATTGTTTGGTTCATGACATATTGCCCTGTATCTTTATATGTAAAGGCAATGTCAGCATTGGCCAGCAGATGTCGCTATTTTGACTTTTGCTTCCAAACAGGGACCATTTTTAACATAAATCCAAATCCTTTATTACCGTTTCAGAAAGGCTTCTCAGGATTACTTAATGCTGGCATAGCAGTGCTGATGCCAGATAAACATTATAAAAATAATAAAGGAAACGACCTTTTGGGACTGATGATCTGTTTATCTCGAGATATCAACGCTCGTTTTCTTGAGATAATGGCATTATAAAAGTTTTTGAAAGCATGTCCACCATCGTCCTCCATAGTTAAAAGTTTTCCATGTGGAGCGTTTTTGACGAGCTAGTATTAGCTTTACACCACTACACACCACCTCGCCATTATCACTACTCACTCACCATTATCATTCTCGATATGTCTTTGCAGTCTTCAGCTGCAGCGGGGCGAATTGTGAAATTCATGTCTGCAGAAGCAACAGCAACAGGGTTTGAACTTATATTTCCAGTACCACACTGACCAGACAAACCACTACACTGTCTGTCTCAAGGGGCAAAATACAAATCAGTGTTTTTTTTAACTCGAGGATCACGAAGTCCCGCCCTACTCTGCCTCTGATTGGCTTACCCAAGGGCAACGTATTATAGATAAAAACATTTCCGGTGTGGCAACAAAAAGGTAAACCAATGTTTATTCAAATTACCTTTGTGCCTCTCACTTAAAAAATGTTCTTTTGAGCTGTTTAAAATGTTCGTGTAAAATATTACCAATTAATGTTATTTTGTTCTTTCAGCTAATATTTTTTTTAACCAAATAATCATTCATTTTCAGGATTTTAACCCTTTAAATACTAGTTTGTTTACATACGCCAGTTTTTTNCACACACACACACACACACACACACACACACACACACAAAGGCATTATTTTCTCAGTCTGGGATATGTCCATGATTAGCAACAACACTGATTCTGATGCATTATTAATGTTTGTGCAGTGTCTTTTTTTTTTAATCACTGTGGGATACATGCAGAAGTGATTTAATAATTACACTGACCCAGTGAACTGATTTACTCATAAACTCAAAAGTGATGGTGATGTTTTATGTGTTTCTTTTTAATAAGGTACTTTTTTCTGCAGCCAAACTCCGTAAGAGAAAATGTATTAAACATCTACAACATAATAGAAATGTGCAGGTTTTATAATTCGTGTAATTGGCACAATTTTTCCACTAATTACCAAAGTTTTAAAATTTCCTTTGAAAATATTAAAAAGTATTCAATATGTATGCAACAACTTCTGAAATGACAACACATTGAGGTCATTTGTTATACTGACTAGATACTGATGTGGATTGCATTGTATTGCTGCCTTTGTGTAAATGCATGTGTAATAATAAATGAAAATGCATGATATATGCATAATAAATACAATCAGAATATGTTGGTGATATTTGGTCTAGACAATAATTGATAAACAGTGAAAGTTGCTGATGGAAAACTCGACAGAATAATAGTTGCTTATAAATCTGAACAGAAATATAGACACACATCCACATGAAGGAATTAATACAAAATCTGATTTATTTTAGAGTAAAAAAAGAACATGAAATCAATTAGAATATAAGCTGAAACATTACCGTTGTCACAGATTGACCTCAATTTTCAGGGCATTAACATATATACAATTCCGGGTCACATTTGCTCTTCGTTAGCAGTCAAGGGTTCAGACAACTGCCTCAAACCATTCCAGAATATAACCCATTAACTTCAGCCCAAACAAACCTCCTTGTGTGTTCAGCCACTGCAACATGATAAAAATCTCCACTACCTATAAGTCTCAGTGTGGCGACTGTGTGCTCGCTCCGGGAGACTCGGACCGGTCTAGCTTCATCCCTGCTTCTAGAGAAGTTGAGGAAATTGAGGTTGGGAGAATAGAGCTCTTGGTCTCCAAAGAGGAAGAGGCAGCCGAGGGCAGAGATACCACTATGTACTTCTGCATAGGTCGTGATGCTGTCAGTGCAGGGCCACTGCCAGACTCTAGTTTCACCAGGGGTTGCAAGGTTGAAGTAGCGCTGGCAACAGTGCTGGTGACTGGTGAGGCAGACTGGGAAGAGCTGATGGTGATTACCTGGCAGGAAGACAAAAAGACATATGTAAATTAATACTGAAGGGTTGTGAATTTTTTTTTTTTGATAAGTGTGAGCACCATCAATTTACATCTGAAATTGTGAGATCATATACAGCTTAACATAGAGTAAAAGATTTTTTTTTATTCAATTGTCAAATGGTGCCAAATTGATCACTTGTTTCATATATAGTGATTTAAAAAACACTCTCAGTTGGCAGTGTTCATAGATCTCAGTCAGCCAGTTTATTGAAAAGAATCTGAGGCACTAGATACATTTTCTATTCATGCTTTAAAAAAAACACCTGTGTGGCTCTGGCATGTTAAAGTATTTCTACAATCCAAGACTATCTAACATGAACATAACTACTTCAGTAGTTGGTATAAATGCATGTACACCTTAGACTGACAAAAGCACATTCTTAGCATGCTGGTATGGCTAACCCTAAATCTACCTGCAACACCACAGTGTAGTGGGTTTCTGAGACGAGGCTGATTTCTTTTAGGACAAACATCCGATCAAATTAAAAATGGGAGTCGCTTTACATAACTAGAACTTACTGCAAAAACTGGTGTATAAGACACACCATGAATGCATTTTTTGGGTTGTGTCTTATACACTGGTGTGTCCTACATACCATGGATATGATTATAGGCATGTAAAAAGCTGTCCACACTAAGAACACTAACTAACTGTAAAGACAACAATGTGAGCATCCAAACTTATGCACAACTATATTAGTGATGTCAAGCATGTACTACACGCTCTAGCAGTTTCAGCCACTAATGAAAATAAATAAGACTATTGATGACACGTTACTGCTGTATGTAGGACAATTAAATAAAAAATAAAACCAGGCAGGTTCACCAGCGGTTGCTTATTCAGTGTGCTGATCAGAAGTAGTTCACACACTAGTTGCAATCATGTTTCAGTACTTAGACCAAACTCAACCAATAGCAGCTGATGTTGATGCGTGACGTGTAAAAGCACACTGATGAGCTATAAATTTGCTATTAATAAATAGCTACTGGTAAATTCAAATAAACCAGCCTTTTATAAAAAAGCCATTCCCCCATGACAGCCCCCAAAATAGACTGCGCCTTATACCCCAGTCTGAATTGTACAGCAGTTTTACAGTAGTTATAATAGGAAAAAAGAACAGCTTTTCTCTTATCCCTAAGAGTACATTTATTTTTGCTACCAAGATGTAAGTGTGAGATTAGGAACCGCAACGCTGGAGTGGTCACAGGTCCAGGTTTGTACAGCGCTTTTTTTCTATCAGTGAGCAGTCATGACAAATTTTATTCAAGTTGAAGATCAGTAAAAATAATTACATGTAAAACGATGGAAGAAATTGTTTTACAATGTTGATGAAACATTGATTTGTTTTTCCATATTGTAAAACATTAAATATTTGTACCTTTAAAATGTCCCTCCTGATTATGTAGTGCATATTAAACCATTATAGCTGTTGTACAATGAAGGTAATATATAAAGCACAAGTATATCCAAAGGCTTTTATGTTTTAATCATATTACCTTTTGAATGCAAGATACATTTTGGAGCAACCTTCTGAGTGTAAAATTTGAAAAAAAAAGTACCTGCTGAGTTGAAGCAGCTCCTGCACTGGTTGCCATGACAATGTACTTTGTTGGCGGGGGAGATGGCTGTGATGGGGTCCCTGGTCGAGGAGGCATAAAGGTGAGAGAGCTTGGAACCTTAATTATGCTGGGAGTGCGAGGCCCCGTCGATCCACTTAGCCCACTTTGTGAGACTGACAGGGTGGGTCGAGGCTACAAGAAAAAACATTATTTAGTAATGAACAGCTGCTGCTGGCTAGTTTAAGTTCACATGGCTTTTGCAATACTTAACATTAACTCTGAATAGTAAATGTGACATTAATGACATCACATATCTTTATTTTAATGTAATTTATTCTGCAGTTTTATCAAAAATTTCCTCATACTTTTTAATATTTGTTTGAACTTTAAAAACATGAAGTATACCTGTGTGATTGTTAATGTGGTTCTGTTGACCTGCTGAGCTTGCAGTGCTGCTTGGGTCCTGGCCTTCATTACATGGGAACAGAGCATGGGTCCGAGGTAACCGTAGTCTGTCCGATACTGCTCTACATTGTCAGGCTGAGGTCGTATCTTGGCGATAACACTGGCACAGTGTTTCTTTGAAAAGGCAACAAAACAAGCATATTTCGTATGTATGAAAATGTAAGTCTGCTACAAAAACCCCAAACAATTATTGATGGCTGTCTGTAGGAAACCATCTGCCTTTTCAATGCATTTTAAATCACATAACTTAGATTTCTTACAAGTAAGAGGCTTTGAACATGGTCCGCTCCTATTTTGTCGATGTTGGAGACCACTGGTCCTTCCATCACTGCTTTGATGCGAGCACCCTCTACAGAAAGCCGAGGAAGGATCAGCGTTTTGATCACCTACAAAGCACAAAAGTAGCAGGTTGGTGCCAATGGGACAGAGAGAGCACAAGAAACAACCAAGAAAACAAAATCATGCTCACATCTGGTCCGAGTTCAGCAAGTCCAGCGATGCAGCCATAACGTGTCGTCCACTGCGTTTTGTCATCCAACCAACTCTGAGAAAACAAGACAGGTTTAGTATGACAAACACAAACAGTAGGTCTACACTACACTTATCTAAAACATGACCAGAGGGATTGACATATACAGGCCTGGTAAATGCCTAGAGTTTTATATGGATTATTTCAAACAGGATCCAGTGAGACTTCATTCTCTCCGTCTATAAGTATACATCAATTAATTCAAGCCTCCATTTCATGACAGAAACTCACCTTTGTAAACGTCTTGGTAATACGGGACTGGATGTTGTTGGTTGTAGTACTGAAAGTTTTGCAACTTTGTGCCATGAGACGAGCAGCAAAGTCCCGTAAAGCCCAGTGGTTGTCAACATCTGGTCTCAAACACAGCTGCTTACTCACAATACATGTCACCACAGCTGGGATGAGTTCATGCAGCTACAAATAAAAGCAGAAGAAGAACACATCCAATAAAAAACAGATATGAATATTCTATAGTTCAGACATTACAACTTATTTTTTCACTCACATATTTCTCCAAGTACAGGGTGGGGTTGTCCATTAGCGCTTTGACCATGCGCATGAGGTAAATCAGTAGAGCCAAGTTGTTTTGCACCACATTCACACGAACCTTTCAGAAGAGCATGAAATCAGTGATTTGAGCAGAGATATCGATATTAAGTACTCAGGTAAACCATGCTTCAAAGTGTAAGAAAAAGTTGGACACTCACTCCTTCAGAAATAAATGTGCTGAATCTTGGAAGCATCTGATAGAGTCCAGGGTCTGTAGCAATACTCTGTAAAGCTTCCTGAATGAAACAAGAGGAACGCTTTAGCAAAAAATAAAAAGTGACATGACAACGTCAAAACAATTTCATATTTTGGATGAACCCTGGTATCATTGCATTAGCAATCTCATGTTTGTTGTTACATGTTACAAAGCTTCTTCATTCCTTTAATTTAAGTCCCTGAGAAAAGAGATCTGTCTATTTGTTTCGTTTCCATCTCTGCTGTTCTGATTGGATGGGACTACAGTGATTTATTTTATTATAATATTTAGTTGACATTTCTGTGTGCCAATCACAGCAAATCCTAAGTGTCATTTGATTTTGAATTGAATGTTTTTCGTGACTTATCAATGTCAATTAAAAGCTGATCAAACTAGACCTCCACAATCCTCAACTTGAAATATATATCCTCTGAACTCTGATTGTTTCATATTTAGTTATGAATACTTGATGTCTCAGAGAAAAACTTAAAATTTGAACTTATAGCGTATAAATGAAAACCCACTATTCAATTTAATGTCAAAACAAAAGGAGAAAAAAAAAATCACACAAACAAAGTTACATTATTACTAAGAATGTACAAGNATTTAATGTCAAAACAAAAGGAGAAAAAAAAAATCACACAAAGAAAGTTACATTATTACTAAGAATGTACAAAAGTAAAAATACATCTATAGAGAAACAGACAGAACTTACAGCTCTTTTGGCTTCACAGGAGCCAACACATGCTTCTGTTATTTCCTTGTAGTAGAGCTGCTGTTCGACAGACAGTTCATGAGTGCTGCGTGGCTTCAACCTTATTAGACCCTTTTCTTTTCCTACAAGTGACAAGCATGCACATAAAGGATTAGGGAGAGAAGGTATGGTGACAGAATAAAAACATATACATTTTAATATTGATAATTTTTTTTTCAAAAAAAAAATAAATAAATAAAAANTATGGTGACAGAATAAAAACATATACATTTTAATATTGATAAATTTTTTTTCAAAAAAAATAAAAAATAAATAAATAAATAAATAAGTTGCTGACCTTTGCCATCAGCTGGTGTTGCTCCCTGACTCTTGCCTTGAATTGTATCTTCTTCCTCCTGACCAGGTTTGACGACTTTGAGGGGCTCTGTAGATTCAGTTTTCTGTTGCTCTTTTGATGCTGAGAGGCAGGAAAATAAAACTTGAAAGTTTCCCCTGTATGCATTTTTTTGTGTTTAAACAGAAGACAGTTTAAACAGGGCTTACCTGGTGGTGGATTTTCTGGAATAGAAGGCTGAATTCCCTCAATACTTAACCAGTGAGCTATGGGTTAAAAGAAAAGTATGCGTGTATGTAAATATTAGCTTGCAAATCATAAACTCAAAACAGGTTCAAACGGTGTTTTTTCTGGAGTATAACAGCTTGTGATATTGATGATTTGTGTACCTTTGAGTGACACGTCTAAAGGAACTCTGGGGAGCGGTGTGTTAATAATGTCACTGAGGTCCACTTCCTTTTCTTCATAGAAATGAAGCTCTCTTCCACCACCACTTGCAAAGCGAAAAGGGATAAACTCTTGCGACTGGAATCCATACAGGGGCTATAGAGAGAGGAATTTACTTTAAAATGAAGAATTACAAAAACCAGCAGAAAATCCACTTTACATTTTTATTAAAATAATAAAGCAAGTAAGGAAGTTCTACCTTACCTCTACATTTTTGAGTTTGAGAGCATTATCTATGTCACTGGTGGTTAATTTACGTCTCTTCCCATGATGCATGAATTTGAGAGCATCCTGTGTAAAAAAGAGAAGTGAAATAACAACACTTAAGTATAGTAAGTATGATATAAATTCATTCATGTGGGTTCAGAGTAATTTATAGACCCATAACATCTGCTCCAATCATCTGCTTTACCTGTGCAATTTCTTTTATTCTGTAGCTGACTTCTTCACTTAAGGCTACACAGCTCTCTTCCTGTAATTGCCCCACTCCCACAGACTCTGCCATGGCCTTCATGGACTCTGTGGGTAGGACGACCGAACACTGCTTTGGCCGTCGTTCCTCCGCCATGTCTAAAACAAAAAGTGAATATAATCTCTCACATGTACTAACAAACTCAAGTTCACATAAATATATATTCATGGTGACATATCTTTTTTCACTACCAGCTTATAAAGCATTATCAGTACTATCAGTATCCCATGTTAATGTGAGAGAATGCAAGTCTTGCTGCATCTGATAACTGTCTCATCATTTAGATATTCATCAAAAACATTCAAATGTGACACAAATTTTAATAAAGGAGGACTCTGTTCATTTAATGAATGTTGTCTATTAAAAAAAAAGATCCAACAACTGGTTAGTGAATTTGTCAAACTTACTAGCCATTGAATATACAACACAGAGTACTAGTATAGGAAGTACAAACATAAAAGAACAGAAACAATGATTCTGCCTAAAGCATATGTACAAATGGATCCTATCTATCTGAATCCTTCACCAAATATGTTTTTCATGCATAGTGGGCACTACTAAGGGATGCCACCATGTGGCCAAATACTACACTGAAGGAGCTACAGGTTTCCACTGCTAAAATAGAAGACAGTACAGCAAGTGTTGTCTGTGTGTTTCATTGCTACTTTAAGGAA
>JANJYP010021016.1:0-11724 GCA_024605115.1 Rastrelliger brachysoma | reverse complement strand
ATCAAAGGTTGCAGAATTATTATAGCAATTTTAGTGGATGTAGAGTATTGTGCAAATATTTTAGGCACTATTTTAGATGTTTTACTATCTCATTGGTCCGCAACGACCGCAAACATCCAACCAGTCAGTCAGTCATAAAGAGGTATCTTCATCATACACAAGAACCAGGAGTCCTGCAGCAGATGTTTTGGCCCCCACAGAGCCCTGATCTCATCATCATGGAGTCAGTCTGAGATTAACACGAAGAGACAGAAGCAGCCGAGACGACGAAATCCACAAAATGACGAGAAGAGCTGTGGCAACGTCTACAAAGATGGAGGATGAACAACTGACATGCAGAGCTTCACAAGTCCTTTTGTTAACTCAGCGTTGCATAAAGTTAATTGATAACTAAAAACTATAGGTGGCATTATGTTTTGAAAGGATCCTCACTTCTCTTCTCGTGACTAAAACCTTTACTATGACTGGATAGCTAGCTACATAAAAAAAGGTAATATACCTAATTCTTATATTCCCCCCGGTAGCTCTGATTTAGTTTTTATTGATGTGGTCGAAACAGCCAATGATGAGAACCACACCTTTTGGAAAGCATGAATAAACTGAAGATGTTTTTTTTTTTTTTTTTGAGGTCCACAGATGTCTGTAAAACATGAAATTTAGGGTCAGAGAGGAAAACATTGAACTACTCGTTAAAGGATTAGCAGAATCAGTGTTATGAAAGATGTTTGGTGCTGGTCTCGACACCAAATACTATTAACCATTTCTTTGCCTATGCCTTAATTTTTCACCAATGTTCACTGATAAATGTTTAATATATTTATGAGATAAATAAACCAAAACCCTGAAAAATAATGATCTCACACTACTGACAGGTTTACTTCCTTTTACATTAACATGCATGCAGACACTTGCACTGACATGACTCAGTCTAGGTTACATCCACCGAAAAAGGAAAAAAAAAAAAAACAGATAAAGATCAAAAGTCCACAGTGATCTCCACATCAGTTAGGAAGCACTTTCATCCAAAGTGACACACGCCTGGTCGAGCGTGTAGGCATCTTTACANAAAAAAAAAAAAAAAACTGGGCTCGACAAAATGCACGGTGTACATTCAGGATGTATTAACACTCACTTCACTTGACTTGATACGGTTATCCAAAGAAGGAAACGGGCAGAAGATCCATATCAGGATGAATTTATGGAGTGGACAGGTGTGAAACAGGAGAGAGGAGAACATTTTGAAGAAACATATGCAGTGAGAGTCTCTCTACTCACCTCGACCAGACAGACTGATTGATTTTATGTGTCTGGAAACTGTAAGCTCATCATTGCACAAAGGGATTTAACGGGCTACACCACTCCGTTTCCCTTTCTACAAAAAGAATAATACTTTTTAAAAAGATCATTCTTAATGCAGGTATTGGTTGTTTCTTGTTTGATTATAAAGAACTACATAATGTTAGCAAAAAAAAATTATATCATGGCTCACGGGACAACTTTACAAAGTGTGAAGAATACAGAAAAATAATCATAATTTTTCACCACAAATGTCTTTTATTCTGAAATTTGATGACGTTTCCTAATGTGGCCCCAAATGTTTTGTATAGGTCCTACATATATTTGAGATTTGAAATAAGATTGTTATATTGTTAATAGTTTTATTTTGGATATCTTTTAATAGTGTCATTAAGTTTTTGTAATTTTCAGTTTCAATAAGTTTTTTTATGTTATATTTTCATGTCTAAACTAGAACATGATATTATTCTGCAAAATAACTTATAAAACATGTAATATTGATGAAATTGCTCATTTTTCACAGTAAGTAGATGGTTTATTATAGTAAAAAATATGTATTATTTGTAGGTTATTAGGTGATAGTTTTACTGATTCAGCCACAAGAAGTGTATTTTATGGTTGTTTTTTGTGTTATATTTTCATGTCTAAGGTAAAATATAACATCAATAAATGTGCTTAAAGTAAGTTTTTCTGTCCACCTTTCTGTTTTTGTGATGTGCAGCCATTTTTACGACATTTTTTAAACCACAGTCTTTTGTGGCTTAGCACTCACAGTACCTTTGTGATGCGGGACCCCCCTCCTCTAATCTGCTTTTATTTTATTTTTCATGTCTTAAATATATGAAAACATGATATTGTACAAAATAATCTAAAACAACCCAGACATAATATGTAAATATATATATAAAATGCTCATTTTTCGCAGTACTCAGATGGTTTATTATAGTAAATATATCACACATTGGTTATTATGTGATGGTTCTACTGGTTCTGCCACACAAAACGTGAAAAAATGAATCATATAGCTTCTTAAATTACAAAAAATAAAGTCAGACAGTGATTGTGGGTTTTGACGTGTTTAGTTATTCCAGTTGAATTACACTGAATGAAGAAGCTCCTTCACAATAAAGTAGCATGACAACACCTGCAACAGATATTTGACCCTGTAACTAAACACAAGTAAAAATAAGTGACAAGTGAGGACAAAGGGGGGAAAAACACACACACACACACACACCCTGCTATCAACACAGCCTGGGGGCTCAGTGGCCTGATGGGTAAATCTATGATAAGAGAGCCTTTTATGTCAAGACGTTATCCTTGGCGAACAAGTCATTTTGTCCCGCGGCTCCTAATCACAATCTAGGCAGGGTAAAAATAAATAAAAATCTGGTAAAATGATAAATTCAGAGCAGTCACATCAACCTCTGAAATTTAACAAGTGACTGTAACTTCATTGAGGGTGAAGGTTAGAAATAAAGCTTTTTTTGCTGCTTTACTAAACTAGACTACTAGTGCTGATATTAATATACATCATACAGTGTTTCTGCAGGTTTGAAGTTAAATTTAAGACATTTTTAAGATCATTATGAATTAAGTTAAGATCTACACAAAGTAAAAATTAATTGTGAATCTCAATAACGTATTTCTCTAAAAAAAATAAAAGAAATGGAGGAAACGGTAAATGAACATATATACCTAAGATTTAACTAAATGGAATTGAAGACCTATGCAACATATGGGCGTATTTAAGACTTTTTAAGGAAACTGAGATGATTAAATTTTACTTTTTAAAAATTCCCTGATTATACACTGCAAAAAGTCATTTTCAAGAAAGGGAAATTTTCTCATTTTGGGGAAATGAATCAGATTTTTTTCTAGTTTTAAGCACTGATGGAAATAAATTTCTTGCTTTTAGAACACTACTGTATTTTTCGGGTTATAAGTCGCTCTTAAAATCATTTAATCATCTCAAAAATCGACAGTGCACCTTATAATCCGGTACGCCTTATGTATGAAAACAGACATGTTCATTGATATTGCGCCTTATAATGTGGTGTGTTTTATAGCCTGAAAAATACAGTATATATATTTTTTGCATCTTATTTGGAGTTCAAATGATCTAGAAATGGAACATCTGAACAACCAGGTTGTCTCCATATTTTAAGATTTAAGAACAATATTTTCTCAAATCAAAAAGACAGTGGGCAATGTCTAATTTTAAGAATACAGGTGGTAATAATTTCATGCTAACTTGCTAAAAGAAAAAACGTGCTAAAAATGCTTACCTCATTTTGGTTTGAAGTGCATGATTTAAACCTCATTTTATTTTATTGTTTCAAGTGGGGCTTTTTTTTTTTTTTTACAGTGAAATAAGAAGAACAGATACACAGTGGACCTGGAGATGATGGCTCAGCTTTGGAGAAACACCAGACAACTTTGAGCAGAGAGAAGCAGAGGAGGAGGAGGGAGGAAGGTTTGGGAAAGAGGAGGCTCAGCGTTTGCGATGGAGTTGAGATTGCAAATAAAAGACAGCCTCTGGCTTTTTCTTTAAAAAAAAAAAAAAGCCTGGGCTGTTTGCCACGATAGCAGACTTTAAGAAAAGCCAGGGAAGTGACCGGTGGGTAAACTGGCATTAGGCTGCGAGCGCCCACTCAGAAGTTACATCGATGGGACAGATTCAAAAGGATAAGAGTGAGATATTCGTTTCCCCCCCTGGAGCCCGCAGCCTACAACACCTGGCTTTTACCTGCGGGGGCAATCAATTTCTGGAGGTATTGAATCTCAGCAACAGGTTCAGGGATGACATGTCACATCATTAATACCTGTTTCTATGTTGAGGAAGCAGAAAGACAGCGAGGAAAGGGAAGTGTTTGCAGTATCAAACAGTCAACAGGGACGACAAAGACAAAAACACTATTCTGTTTTATGTACATTTCTGGGCTCTGCTTGTTGATCAGTGTTATACTATTTAATTCATGTGTGACAGCTTTCTAAATGTAGGTGGTGTCAGAGGTCGGACACTGCTTTCAGACTGAACGGAGAGTGAATTCTCATGGTGACGCAGCTGCAAATAACATTAATAAAAGATGTGGACAAAAATAAACTGAGGTTGAACTGAAGTGTAGATCCATCTGTACAACTTTATATGTGTTTCACCTCTTGGTTCATCATAGCACAAATAGTCAGTGTATGTTATTAAGCCTGATACATGAGTTACAGAGAGCTCTAAATCACCAGTGTGATCATATTTTATTCTAAAAAAGCGCATGTTTCCTGTCACATACATGTAGCACACAGATAAACCAATGCAATGTTGAATGATGAAATATTTTGTAGCTTATTTTATGTTAAAACTGCAGCTTTGTGACTGACTGTTGATGGGCGTTGTCATGGTAATGGCAGTAACAACTGGGGTGGTTAAGTCTCAAGACTTCTGCTGTGGGACGAGATAGCTTAAGTTTGGGCATTGATAGCACTGTATGTTGCTAGCAACTAGCGGCTGGATAGTGGCTACAGGGGTGCAAGTAGGTACGATATCATTGCTTCCGCAGTCTACTTGACGGGTGTTTAAAAGTGATAATATGAGTTTTATACAGGACCTTAAAAAATGTATTCTATATGTTTTTGTGTGTTTAAAAAATTACTATGAAAGATAAATTCCCAGTGTGTCAAATATGATCGAAGACCAAACTTATAGATCCAATGTTTTATTTAATTATTTTTGTCTGGCGGTCCAATAAACTCCACTTTTAAAGAATTTGAATTTTCTGCCAATTATTTGATGGTTAACGCTTTAGATTTGGGTTAAAATTGACTCGGTTTTACATTTGAGAGCTGTGAAAACACAACATACATATCTCTTTTCCTTAAATGTGACGCACAGTTTGCAAAAATTGAAATAAAATACTTGCTTCTTTTAATATGTGTTCAGCTGATATCTGTGCTGTCGATGCAGTGGCAACATAAAATACTTAAGTGTCAAATAAAATGTCAGGCTTCGTCATAATAAACCAACATATCCCACATAAACATGATTAAATTATCACATAAGAGAACACAGAGGCTGATGTCTACTCCCAGACCACAACGCTAGTCAAGTAATTTGTGCTTGAAGCTGTAAATCACAAATTAACCTCAGATGAAACCACAAACTATTTGGCAGGTTTATCTATATTTACATATCTATAAATTCACTTCTGATTACAAGACAAGTTAATTAAAATCCTCCATGTGAGAACTATTGAAAGACGTGTTAACAGAAGCAGAAGTAAAGGAGACATGTTGAAGGAAAAAAGGGTCAAAAGGTGAATAAAAGATGAGTAGATGCACTGAAAAGGAAATTTTGATCGTCAACAACTTTAAAAAAGTGTTTACAGGTTTTTTCCTGCTTTATGTCATTGCTTTAAGCATTTTTATAATTTAAATATATAATCATAATTACAGCTATTCATTCACTCTAAATGTGACTGTAACCTCTGCCCTCATTCGCACATCTGCATTTACACACACAACTACAATAAAATCTATTCAGATAACAAACCACCAGTGATTAAACACACACACACACACACACACACACACACACACACACACACACACACAGAATGTAAGATTGTATTAATAATTAAATTACAGATAAAGGGATGCATAAAAAGATGATAATTAAGATGCAATGGAGCGATGAAGAACTGCTTATTGAGTAATTACACTGCAAAAAATGCTATACTTAAGATTTTTGAAACCTTTAATATTGTTTTTTGTTTAAATAATGGTATATTATTGCAAATTAACAGTTATGCTAGTGGTGCTGCTGAGAAAGCTACAGGTGTGTTTAGGGTCAACGTCAGACAGCTGGACACAGCGGTTTCCGCCACTTGTCCTGCAGTTACACAATATATTATAGTCTATATATTTTCAGTGTGAGAAATACAATGTGTGGTGGGAGTGTATGACAAAAGACCGTAACGAGTGACTGTCATGCTCAGTACATAACATTTGAGAGCCCTGTACTCCTCTGATGACAGACTGCAGCTGACAACAAACACTCCGTGATGCACTGCAACGTAACACAACTGCATGGAGACTGCAAGTGTACGGAGACTGTGTGAATCTTACTGCTTATTTTCAGTGTGAAAATAACAAACGTGAAATTTCTATATATATTTTAATATACAAGTCACACCTGTGTTTAAGTCATAGGACCAGTCAAAACCATGAAAAAAGTGCAACTTATAGTCTGAAAAATATGGTAATCACCCCACATTTCATTATAAGTATGTCTTTTTTTTTTAAGCAGAAGGTCGGTCTTTAACCTGTGATGTAACGTCTCCAGATCACTGATGTGATGCAGTAAAATAGAAATAGCGGCTAAAACCCAGAACAATAAAAACCCAATTATAATTTAATTTACCTCAACTGTGCATGTGAGAAGTATTTCTGTGATGCTTCAGTAATCATTGTTGTCTGAATTATGTTACTCGAGCATGTTCGGTGTGAGTAAACGTGTTTTTTTTTTTTCTTTTAAAATCAGAGGTTGTTTTCGTCTCTTTCGTTCTCTGTTTCTGCTTTTTGCCAACTGTTTGATTCCTGAGAAGCTTCTGGTTTCAATCTGCCCTTTGGCGAGCAAGTCCTTTTATATGATCTGACACTGCTGTCTTACACACACACACACACACACACACACACACACACACACACACACACAGAAGCACAAACACACAAACAATCAAAAATGCACTGGATCACACACATACACACACAGATGTCCTTACACAAGCATAATTATATTGACTGTTACATACACATACACACAGTAACACACACACAGTAACACAGACAAACACATCTTAACACACACACACACACACACACTACCACGGGTACACATGTGCACACACGCAGAAACAGAAACACACACTGTAACATACACACATGCAGAGTAACACAAACGCACACTGTACAGTAGCACAGACACAGATGCCCTTACACAAGCATTATTATACTGACTGTTACACAAACACACAGTAACACACATGCCGTAACACAGACACACATTTTAACACACACACACACACACACACACAGTGTAAAGTAACACGCAGGCACTGTAAAACACACACACCTAGAAACACAAGCACACACACAGTAACACAGACACACACACTGTAACACACAAACATGCACACACTGTACAGTAACACACACACAGAGTCCCTTACACAACCATTATTATACTGTTACACACACACACACACATACACACACACACACACACACTAGAACAGATGTATCTGCACTAGAGAAAAACACACGTTAACACATTTATATCAGACTGTGTAAAGGCAGTGAGGATTATTGCAGCAATTATCACATCTTTATCTTGTTGCTGCTGCTACGATGAAGTAAAAATATGAATAAATGGAAAGGTCTCCATCAACAATACACACACATGCACACACACACACACACTCACACATTGTTAGGTGTGTGCATCATATAATGTGACAGTGGTTCCCGGGGTGGACAAAAAACAAATGCATTTTTCCAAGCTTGTTAAGTTTTGAAGCTTGCAGCCTGATAGAAATGGTTAGTGAAGGTGAGGACAGGATAAAAAAGAAAAGCCGCGCTGTGATCGTGCTGCCTGAGGCGCCGTGAAAATCCTGTCGTACTTGCACAGATGCAGTTTGTTATGTAATCATAAACATCATTGTTGTACTTCATTTACACTTTTAAATCCAAATAACGAGGCAAATCTGTTGGTTTGTTTGCAACTTGTCTTATTATTCTTTATAGGTGGATCTCAGTTATTAAAGGTTGTGTGTTTTTTAGCTGGTTTGTGTGTATGGGGCGCGTGGTATATATTTGTAATGTCCTTGTAATGTCCTCATAAGATGTGCAGTTTGAACTTTTATTGGAAGATCTCTGCTGCATGTTGTTTTGTTTTGTTTTTTTGTTTTTATTTGTGTTATAATATTAATGTATGAAAAGCGCTATATGAAGTTTGATTGATTGAAAAGTTTAGTCACATTACTTTGTTTAGAAAGCTCAACATACTAAAAACAGTAATGCACCACATTATACTGTATATTTCTATGTTAAACTGTAAAGCATAAATTATTGATTAAATACTTTTAATTTTGCGATTTTGTTCAGGATCTTTTTGTGAATAAATAGAAACGATGAAATGCAAATAAAAACAAAAGTCACTTTAGATTCATAAGATCTTTGAAATATCTTATTCTGTTAGAAACATTTAACTCATTAATATAAATTACAAATAAGAATGGCCCTAGGAGTGATCCTTGAGGTGCACCACAAGTGATAGGGAAAAAAGATTTTTAAGATATTTTACTCCAAAATGCCAACATCTATGAAGAAAAAAGGGATAAGTTACAGAGTACAAACATAAGTCTAAGAAGATTGTAATAGGACTTTCTTTTCAATCTTGAGCTTTGAAGATTTCATTAACGAGATAAGAAGCAGCGATAGACATAGAGTGGTTCTTTCTAAACAGTTTACACCACTTTTTTTTACCAATACTTGAATTGTTGATAATAATTAAAAATAGTTATCATCATCATCTTGGTATACCAGAATTATTTTTGCTATTTTCTATCAAGTGAGGACAAATTATTTTTTTGTGGGTGAAGGAAAGCTTGAGAATGTGAGTTAAAGGCTTCGGTATTAGATCCTGAACTGATTTATATAGTCTAACACAGATATTGTCAAAACCAAGAGATTAATCTTTTTTTAGAGTGTAAAAAGGACTTTAGGCACCTGGGAGAAAATTAAAAATCTTCTAGAGAATTCATAGACTTTAAAGCTGAATTGTCTCCTATTTCAGAAAAAAGTGATTGAAAAGGGCAATTATTATAAGTCTAATTAAATATTGACTATATTACTGTTTATATGCATGTATTATTTGGTATAAAAATGGATTGTCAAGATAAATATATGTCTTTAAATCCACAGGTAGGAAGATAAAGCCGTGTCTCATGTTGCTTCTCGAGCTCATCTCATTTTCATTCAGATAGTTCTGAATGCTTTGCTATTTCCTCTGGAGGTGGTGTGTGCATCTGTGTGAGTGAGTGTGTGTGTCTATGTGTGTGTGTGTGTGTGTGTGTGTGTGTGTGTGTGTGTGTGTGTGTGTGTTTAGGAGACAGATAGAGAAAGAGAGAGATCAGGCTTGAAAGTCGGACGCAGACCTGGAGCCCAAGGTGACCTCATTACCGGCATTTGTTCCGCTTGTCGCTGCAAATCACACACTGTGTCTGTCAAGATCTGCCAAAAACGCTGGTGCAACCACGACGGCTGGTAACCCACCCATCCCTGTGGTGGGCAAAGGAGGGTGGGGGGGTACACAGAGCCGGTGCCTCCTGATCCATGACCCCGGAGAAAATCGGCAATTTCGCATTCAGGTTTTGGGATGGTGCTCTGGGGAAAAAAAAAATCTGAGGGGTCTTCTAGATGGTGAACGACGAAGGAAATGCAAACGTGACCCTAAAGTCTGACCTCATTTAACGTGTTTGATCTCGGAGCATTAAAGGGGAAGTTTATGGAGCAAGTAGGCATTTCCTCTCTGACCTCACAAGCTCTAAAACGTCTGGTGGGCAGAATATCGATGTGACCCGCGGAAAACCAACTTGCAAACGTTTATATATGTCAGCGGCGTCAGAAGTGTCAGCATTACAGCATCTGCAAGCGGGAAGATAACTCAGTCTGGCTACAACTGTAAATTTTATACTGTATATTCAAGTCATTTAGCTGACGCACTGTGGCTGCAGGTAGGATTTAAGATACTTCAATAGAGCCTGAAGCTGTTGCTAGGGTCCCAAAGGACTTTAAGCGCTGAGTTGAGCATCTTTCATCCTTTGCAGAGAAGTCCAAAAAAAAAAAAAAAAGATCCCTATGAGTCTTCTGAGAATAAGGTTTGCACTTGTGCCATATAAAGTTTAGAGGGGCATGAATACTCTTTAGATAAGAGAAAGATTTGAAAAGATGACAGCTGCACGGAGGAGGAAATGGGATGTTAGCGGCCATTATGGAGCAGGTAACTTCTTCAAGACAGTAAACATACAAGGCCCAGTCCCATTTCTTCCTTAACACTAACACTTGAATACATGTTCCCTCCAAAATTAGACCCCCCTCCATGATTAAGTGAGAAGTCTTAGGTTGAAGTCTTACTCTACGAAATGGGACAGCACTTAGTGTACGGCATGCACAGCAACGACGTAGGAGCCAATTTCAGATGTGGAAATGCCAGTTGCCATGAGTAACATAAAGATAGAAACCGGAATAAACTTGTAATTATTTTGAATCCGTGTAGCTTGGAGTGAGATGACAGGCAGAAACTCAAACCTACAGAAGGGCAGGATTTCACAAATGCTCACTATTTATTTTTACATCAACTTAAAACACTCCAACCTTACCAAGCCTGGTTGTATGGCTACTATATTTTCATACATGAACAAAATAGTTGACACATGTACTTAATACCATCACTGTTGAACTGAGAGGAGGAAGAAAGGCAGGAGCTCACAAATATATATCTGACCAGCATTAGGTACACTCAACTAACACAAATCATAACAGACGCTGCTTGATGACGTTGCTGCTAAGTGACACATGTTAAGGGCACGTTTCATATATTCGACTGATACAAACTGTTCAAAAGCCGTCATTCATAATCATCCTTTATGCTACATAAAAAAACAAGACACTCTGGAAGCTCTCCTGGTAGATTTGTGCACTTGAACATGAATCAGTTGTACTTATAGCGAACTAAGATATCCCAAAGGATTTTTTTTAAAAAGATGTACGTTTGATTGCAAATATATAGTTTTCTGGAGCTGGTCGCTAGAGTAAAAATATAATGATATATGTGCAGTGTATATTTCAAAATGCACAAGAATGACACGCTGCTGAGAAACCGAGCAAGTAGTTCATCGTCCGAATGAGAGAGAGAGTGTAAGAAGTTTTTGGGGGGTTTTTTTGGTCTTTTTCGCTTCTGAATGCACCGGTCTCTGCATCGCTGCCAACATCACAACATATATGCAATTGATGCTGAACACACAAACAAGAATGTGAGAAATAATGGTGAGAAGAGAGGTGCGTTTTCTTTTTTTTTTCCACAGCTAAGCAAACAACTGGACAATCTTTGAATAAAGCAAGCACTGCTGTCAGTAAGTTGGTTTTTAATATTTGTGAGTTTGTCCTTGCTGATTTTTTAGAGGAGTTTTTAATTACTTAATGTCTGACTTTTGACCTAATGTTGGCAATGAAAGCTAATTAATTTTATTATAAGAGCTTGTTGGGGTAGGTGCATAGCAATAAATTCTCTTCTTAGCTTCCAGGACACAAATTGAAGGTGTTGAAATCTGACATCTTACTTTTCCAAGCTGCAAATCAGTGTTGCAAATGGCTATC
>JANJYP010020991.1:0-18768 GCA_024605115.1 Rastrelliger brachysoma | reverse complement strand
TTGGAGAATTGTTGTTGCTTATTTGAGCGCAGGGCAGGTTTGAAAAAGCATCCCTGTAACAAGGCTGTGTCTGATCCATGTTACATTTGTATTCACGCTACTAAAAGACATGGATTTTTGAAGTCATTCATCAGTATAGCAACCATAGTATAGGCTTTTAGAAACATAGCTCCCAGGTGCATGGTGTATTATATAGAGAGCAGATGTAGCTTTAAGAAACATTGCTATTTGAAAGTATTTAATTGGAGACTGCATTTCAACACAGCCAGCCCTGCCGCTGGTTTTATTCTAATTGCCAGCAGCAACGCACTTAATGAAGCGAGTGGTGAAGAGTGTGGGTAAAAGAGTGAGAGTGACCAGGTTTCCAAGGCAACAGCAGCAGTAGCCGAGTAGTGTTTTCATCTTGAGGAAAAGGCTACAGGAGAGCAGTGTTTCCCTGCAGTGCTTCCTGCAGCTCTATAATGAATATCTATACGGTAATAGATAGTTGTGGAAATGTTGCAGAGCTGGAAAATGCATGCAAACCTGTAGAGTAAGACCTTTACAATCTACTAGAAGAACAAATTTTTTCAAATCTTAGATAAGACTTGTGTTGGGCACTTTTGAAGTACAATAGTGAGCCCAGTTTGAAAGTTACTCTGCAGGGACAGAGCTTTGAAAGCTTCTTTCTTAAGGTTTGAACAAAGAAAATAGGTTAGTCATGTTTTGCTCTGTTTATCTTACAGATAAATCAATGCAATCGCTTTGGAAACCAGAATGTGTCCATTTGCACTATTTCAACTATCCATGTCCATAATGGATTACTATTACCCCTGCAGTACAGTTCTGCAAACTATGAGGTTAGGGTTTTTTTTTAGTACATTTCAGCCTCAGGTTGTATTCAGGTTTGGTATTTTCAAATATCATTTATTTCTTTTTGCCAATGGACTGTATCCATGTGTGTTATATGTTCCTGGTAGGACACACCGGGAGGGGGGGGCAGGGGGGGGGGGTGAGAGAGAAAGAGAGAGAGGCGGATGTGTGTTGCATTAGCCTAACGGCCAGTAATAGATGTAATAAAGCAAAAACTTGCTAAAGGGAGTATCTCAAAATCCCCAGTGATTCAGGGAAGGATTCTTTACTGTAGGAACATGATGACCTTGTATGATCCATGATTATGCCTGTTTATAGAACTGTTTAGTTCATCTGGGAAGATTCTCATGGTTTAAACAAGCTGGGATCCACAGTAGCCAGTATTGAAAAAGGCAATATTGAGCTATATATAGATTCACAAGCAAGTTTTCATACCTCAGCAACTCAATACATAATCAGTACCAGTCCACTCCAAATATGTGAGAGTTTTTCTAGTCTGCTGCGTTTAAGGTTTAAGAATCAAGAGCTTGTTCATAACAAATTAACATTTAGGTAAGGCAACTAAAATGTCAGATTAAATTTGGGAATGATTGTGATCGTGTTTAATTGTAACCAAACCCTGACTGAGAACTGTAAGAGATCAGTTTCAATCTGCGCTTGTAAAGTCAAATCCTTTAGTTGCTCACCCACCTCCCTGACATCCGTATCCTCAATTGTCAGTGAGCTACAAGCTTCATGCTTCTCTCTGATTTGGCACTGGTTGCTAAAAGCTGTTTGAGCAAACAACAAGTGCTCATCTTTATCAGAGGAGGACATTCTCCAAAGGCCGACGGTTTATTATTATGAAATATTATCATGCCATGTGCTGTCATGCTATCACAGCTGGCTGCAATTTGTGCCATTTTTTCTATGCATGTTATATACTATAAGGGGAAGTGATAATTGGCTTATATATAGCTGTAAGCAATTTGCTTTATTTTTTTCATCTCTGTTCTGGACATTGCCAAATTAGTTTTAAGAGAGCTTTCTTTGTCACCGAGGAAGGAATAACTCAAATATAATGTTAGATTAANAGTTTTAAGAGAGCTTTCTTTGTCACCGAGGAAGGAATAACTCTAATATAATGTTTGCATTCTGAAATTTGGTAGTACCAGCATCAAATTATGTCTTAAACTCATTGTATCAGCCAGGGTTTTTTTTTTTTATGTTTTTTGTCAGTTCAGACCTCTATTCTGCACNAAATTATGTCTTAAACTCATTGTATCAGCCAGGGTTTTTTTTATGTTTTTTGTCAGTTCAGACCTCTATTCTGCAGATAATTATCTTGATGGATTTATTAAGATGCCTTAGTTTGGTCATTTTAAAGCGAGCTCATGTTACAAAAGTTGATAGCAGCCTATAGTGCTTTCACTGAAAAAAGAACATGATCTCTAAAACTCAATTATACATCAGGTGGCACATGAGATATCTATGCTGTTATTGACTCAATTTAACATATTCAATTTATCATCCTCCTGGTTTCATCTTTATTGCACTGTCAATTACCACATAGTCTCGGGTCTCCCTCACTCAATTCTACGTGACTCTCCTGAATAGCAAAACACTTCCATGAGTCAAAAAGCAGATAATAACCATAATACTGAGACAGCACATCCCTCAAGTAAGAGGGTCTCCAACAGAACATAGACACATTAATAATTGATAGATAGAAAGCCAGTACTACATGGCAATACTGAGGAGCCCAGTGCCTGCCACAGGAGAAATTTCCAGCAGCAAATAGGTCTTGAAGGTGCCAGTTATGTCATCTTTCACTACAACAGTGAAGTGAAATGCCGAGCAAATCTAATAGACCAATAAATTAGAAAAGTGAGGCCTTTACCCTAGGTTAAAATTCAATAGGAGAATAGATGTGTTGTAATGTCTAAGTGTCACTTGAACCAGAGTACTGACACTGAGATCACAAAAATATCTGTGAATGGTAAAAACACACCTCTCAACCAAAAACCTAAAAAACTCAGTTGTAGCAGTGTTAGGTTGTAACTGTTTTATCACAGTGCTGTATCCATATATGATATCAAACAGCAATATATCCAGTCTACCAGGCACTGCATGTGCTACAGTTCGATGCATTTAGTATTAAAACCTTGAACTTCCTTTTTTACCCGTTTCTATCACTGCAGCAGATGATGTAGTACCGTTTGCACAGCGAGCTTTGCCCCTTGTCCACCTTTAAGGTTACACGCTATTGATGATATTGGTTTTCTCTCACTCCCTGCAAAGCATGGCAGGCTAAAATTAGCAGGGAGTTAAGCAAGGCATCAAGACTGATAAACTCAGTAAAGTTACTCATGCAAGTTCTGTTTGGAAGGAAAGCATTGGAAGAGAACATGATGGGACAATTGTATCTCTTCATGCTTTTGCACCTCCACCCTACTGCTTAGAGAGTGGAAGCGAAATAATTACTGCACATAAACTGGACTTTAGTTCTAGGTTATGTCAAAGTTCTGTTGGCTTTTCCAATTAAATGTACATTGTAATAAGTAATGCAACTTATGCAGAAGGTGACTAAATTCAAAAGTGCATTGAAGCCACCACTGCAAAATATTTTATGTCTAAATATTTTGTACTGGATTGAAAAATGTCTCTGTTGGTGTTCTGAGATGCCTCCCCGTGCAGTGATCCTCGAGGCAGTCACCAGGGAACAGAATCCCTCTCAAGCGATTGTCTATTAAGTTGTGGCTGCTGCTCGCTTTAAAATCAGAGTGAGAGACATTTACTCTCTCAGTCCCCTGTCCAAGTCACATATTCACATTGAACCAGGGCTTTGCAAAGAACCCATCTTTCATACATTAAAGCATTAGGAGTTCTCTCAGGCCTGGGATGGTCCACATGGATGCTTTTCATCCTCCATCACACTGGGTGGAAAACATGCATCACAATTACGCTCCATTCGCACCGTAGCATGTTATGTGCAACGAACAGGTGCGCGGCAGCTTTTTATCTGTTAACGCTGTCAGAGAGGCTGGTAAACTCCTGTCAAAACACTTGCCCATTGGCGTGGTAAAGGTTTTTCACAGGTCTGTGGGAAGAGAGTGTTGAGGAGATCATGGTTGGCACCCTGCCTCTACACACTGGCTGGCTTTCTCTTAAGGTCTATTTTGAACTCCGGTTCAAATGACCTATGAGCACTGAGCTGTTTTCCCTTAATCTGCCTGTTGCCCCCATTTTCCACTGCTCATTGTTTTTCAAGGATGCACATTTCTCTGCCTCAGCTGGTGCTTAGCACTACTAGGACTGGCAGGAGCAAGAGGCCATGCAAGATACCCATATCCAGGAATATAGCATCCTCAAGGGAACTGTGCAGATGGGTATTCAAGCCTTTAAAGTGCTGTTTGAGGTTGTGTATATACTGTGATAGTAAATATTGTGACATTTTACACACTTAGCCAACAGTCACATCAGGCAAATGCTGAATACAAAGCCAACCTTGAGCTCAAAGACAAGAAAGGGGAGAACTGACGGCAGCAAATGGTGATATGTATAGTCAGCTGCCTCACTTTTTCTCAGACAGCCTTTCAGTGCTCCTGAAGTATTGTACTCACTGTACAATGTGATGAATATGTTGTTTATGTTTACTGGACTATATCTTCACATTTATAATGGAGTGAATGCAATATTGAACTGAATGTTGCTGTTGTTATTATATATTTATTTTACAAATAAAGTAATCTTTAACATCTGCAACATCCAATTAACTGCAACAAACCATTTTTATGTACCATTCTATACAACATGTCACTTTTCTGTGTGCATTGAGATAATGCGTGAAAAGCGAGCATACAAATATTGACTATACATAAATCTTTATATAATGAAGCCATACATTGACTAGTCTTTGCCATGATGCTAGCTGGCAGCTATGACTGAGGACAATGTGTCTAATGAGTGTAGATTAGCAAGCTTATAGAAGGGAGATTGCTGCCTTTATCTATTTCCAGAAGAGTTAATGCGGACAACTCTGTTGGCCAGTGAAGATGTTCAGCAGTCACAAAGTGCTTGATGCTTGATCATTGAGGTAGATAGACACAAAGCAGGTTCATCGTTACAAGGTCGTGCAATGCATTTTCAAAAGCCTGAGTGCTGAAAACTCTGCACTTTTGAATTATCTGTTTTTAGCCTTGATGGGTGGTCAGTGCAGAATTTTTGGTTGTAAAATGACTGGTGAATGGATTATCATGCAATTTAGAAAAAACAGGTATGGCATGTGTTTGAGGGCATTTGGTTTATGACCAAATGCCCTCAAAGTTATTCATATTCCCACTAGCCTCACTTCTACTTGTTGTGCTAAAATAACATGTTTTATTGCAAACATACTGAAGATGGTAAGAGCGGTGGAAAATGATGAAAACCCTCATGTTAACAACACAGAAAATGACCTGTCAGTACCATGTATAATAAATAGTTCATGCCTAAATATTCAGAAAAAAAAATGAAGACTTTGTTGCATCTCTCTAGCTCATAATTGCATCTTTGCTCACCAGGCCCTAGATATATAAAGTGACTTAACATGATGATCTCTCTTCTTTCACCATTTTCACACAAACAAACTATGACATACTCAAACACACATCTCTTAACACTGTCATGCTTCAACATGATAAAGCTGTGGTACTGTATATAGAATGCCAAAGACCACCCTCAGGCCAGTTACTACATTTACTTCAACCATGGCTGCTAAAGATCAAAAACCAAATGTATCTATGTTTACTATATACATTATAGAGACTCAGCTATATACTGTATCCCAAGTCTTGTTAGCTTCTTTCATTTAATATGGCCTTGTCATTATCTTCCTGCATTTTGGAAGTGGTCTGAGATGTAGCACAGATATGTACAGTGACATCACTCAGAATATTATCCACCTCTCTGTCTTGATCTTGTCTGATATGCTGTGTGATGTTTAATAAAAATATGAACTGTCCATGAACTGACCATTTTTGTGATTATTGAGGGCAATATTTTTCTTGCCATTCTCCATACCCCAAGTGAATTAAAAGGATTGCTGTCTTAAAAATGCTTTAGTACAGACACTGTAAGCAACCAAGAGTGAAAGGCACAGTGGCATGTAGTCCTATATTCTCTCTCATCTTGGGAAGAATATATAGTAAGACTACATTACCAAAGTGACTCAAGTCTTGAATGCTGCTTGTGAAACAGGCCTAAAATTGCTTAATCACTCATCTTACATTACTGTAGTTCACACATGATTAAATAATATGGTATCTGTGCAACAATGATTAAGTCAATTAAGTTCACAACTAATGTGCTAATGATCAAACACAGTAGAAATGCGTTGAATGTGAACATTGAGGCAGAAGAGTTCTCCTTTCAGTGAACGCTTTCAACCGTAGCTCATTGTCCGCAGGAAAAAAAAAAACTCTGACTTAGACATCTCAAAATTAACATCACAAGACAGCGGTCTCGTAAGCTTTGGCCTAAATGTGTAGCCATGGCCAGCTCATCAATGCTTTAAAGAAATGTTCTGTATTATGCGGAGCGCATGATGAGGACTGTGTACTTGAGCCACTTTGTTTCTCTAGTTTAAGTAGTGAACACAGGTCCTGGGACTCTCCCACTTCAAGCCTTGGAATGTATCCCTCTCAACATTCTGGTGCTTCCTGACTGAGAAATGAGGCGCTGGTCCCTACATGACAAGAATACTAGTTCTTCTTAATGAGTCCCGGTCCTAGAGTGAGACACATTTTTACACAATGTAGCTCCAAGGCTGCAGAACCGCTTATAAAAATGTAACAACCAAACGCTTGTTTAACACTCAAAAGCGATGAATAATAATAGAAAACAAAAGAAAAACACTGACAGCATTCATTTTTTCCCTGAAGTGATTTTATTACAAAGTTCATGAGGACTTACAGTATTACAAGAGAATTTTGTCAACATGCGAAAACAGAACAAAGCAGAACACAGGAGTTTAACAAACTGGTAAGATAAGACAATCCACTGTTCACAATAAACATAAAAACTGATTAAGTCCTCAGGAGGTGGGAGCCGGTGAATGACTACAGTGCAGGCATAGAACGGCCACATTCACACTGACTCAGCAAAGGTCAATCCAACCAAGGCAAGATGTGCACATCTCAAGAAAACATGTTACAATTTTTATATGCCATCGGCTTTTCTCAGAACTTTTAGAAAGCTTCACTTGTATGTACATAAAACTGTACAAAAACATGGCATCACAAGCATTTTATCCTATATAAATATACCAACAATTAGGATAACAACTAGATTCTCTCTTGCAAAGACATATTTTCAAGGCAATTGTCTTTGTTCTAGATGAACTGTGAAAAAGATGAAATGTGCAGTTTATTTCAGTCTGTTTGGGAGAGGGCCTTTTGAATATGAACCAGCACTGACATTTCAGAAAGTAAAATAAAAGAAAGCGAGTAAACTGTTTCTACCAATTATCTTTGGAATTCATGCTAAAATCACCGCCTGCTTGACAGCAGACACGGGGTTGTGGAGATCTATGTACACTATACCACCGACATTTCTTTATTTTTTCACACAACCAGTTTGATAAGAGTCTTTGATCAGTAAGAAAAAAAAATCCCCCTGCCAATTTCAATACAGTAATTTGTCCATCTGTCCACAGTAATGATCACCGTACAATACACACTACAGAGAGGCAAAAGATACTCAAGTGAATTCAACATTAAATCAATGTTACAGTACAAATTAAACATTATCCAACATACTTTTTGAGTGTGTTTAGGTGCTTCATGATGTCTTCTCACTTTCATCAAGGAGGAACCATTCTGGGTTTGAGAGAGAACACTGTTCATTCAGCATGAGTTCAAAAGAAAGGTCAAACCTGGTGATATATTGTTCCAGGGGTGAGTAGCAGGGTATTATCGGCTGGAGTGAACAAGTCCGACTCATCAAGAGAAAAGGGGGTGGGAGGGGGGACTTGTTGTTATTTTGTAGGAGGACTTTAATCAAACTCCTGTCATTCCATTCAGAGCAACAGCCGATGATCACGACTTATCTGTTAAAGAGTTAGCCGCATTTATTTCATGTACTGGTGATCAAAGAGACAAAATCTGAAGATACATTCCAGACTCACTAAAGCAATAAGTGTACTTAGGCTGGAATCAGGTTAAAAATTTAACCCCAGAGATAAATCCTGATGCAAAGCAGTCGTGAATCTGAATTGAGCCAAAGCATTTAAATAGATAAAGTTGTGACTGAGGCTATGTGACATTGGCTTTATCACTCATTGCTATCGTTCTCACTTGTCATTAATTCCAGGTCAGTGATCTTACCCGTTGCCTTCAATTCGTGAAGACACAGCTCTCAGAAGGGGGCGCATGGGGGAGCCGTGGGGGTTTATCACAGTGTATCATGGCTGTTGTTTGAATTTTATTTCAGTCACTAAATGGCTTTGAAAACGGCATAATGTGCTGTCTCCCCCTCAAGGCAGGATAATCGCCCACCTTATTTAATCATGGCCATGTCCAGTAATTTCCATATGTTTTCAGTTTAATTATTCTAAACACAGTTTTCAATGGCAGCATGATGAGGTAAGTGCTGATAAAAATACCCCTTTTAACTGATTGTAGCTCTGCGGGTGGATTTGCATTATCTGGTGGGTGTCTTGTCCTGAGGGGTGTGCTCACACATGCCCTAGCTCAGGACTCATTACTCACCCTAATTAGGAAATGTCCATTCTAGGCTCTTCCACCCTTACTCAGAGACACAATCTCACTATGGAAATACTCTGCAGAGGTGAAAAGTATCTACAAATCTAATCAAATCAATGTTTAAATCAAAGACACCGGCAAGCTCTACGATGTTGTAAGGCAGGCTATGTAGTCATCATTAACATCCAATTACTAACTAATACATAGTGTCCTTCAGACATATCCTTCAGATTCACTTGGAAAATCTTTGTAAAGATAAATGAAGCCCACAGGCATGGCCTATTTTTATTCTTTGCTCAATAGCCAAAGGAGGCAAAATACCTAATAACTTATTAAGCATGTTGTCCTCAATACAAGGAAAATCATAATTAACAGGAGTTGCAGTAAATCGAGCCTCACTCCTACTGTCTGATCCTACATTTAAGCTCAACTTTTTCTTCATATTGGTGGACATAATTATTGGCAAGAAATCAAATATTTAATCTGAAATCTATTCATTACACCTCAAGGACTGCACCGACTGTGGATTCTTTCCATTCAGTGGGCACTCTGAATATTGAACTCAACTCTTGAAGAAGTACGTATCGAATGAGGATACAGCGGGATACTTTGGGAAAGAAAAGAGTGCTTAGAATGTAGAGCACCCGTCTAGTTTACCATAGAGTAATATTAACTTCTGTAAGCATTCAATCTCTCGTGTGACTCTCAAGACTGAAGTGCCTTCTTTCTTGAGCGTTCATGTAAATAACTCCTTATGGATTCATTAACTCTACAGGAGATGTTATGGGTCGTGAGGGGCAAGGATTATGAGTTGCATGTACTGTTAGAGCCCATCTGATTGTCACGATAGAGAAGAGCTTTGTATAAAATGACACCATGGTATGATTTCACCAAACTGAGCGAGTCACAAGCTTTTGAATGAGAAAAACCAATCGGAAAATATATCGAGTGAGCAGTCTGCATTTGCTCATTGTGACTGCGGAGGGGGTGGGGGGGGAGTAGGAGGTGTGCGCTGTGGCCAAATCATGATGAACGATAGGTCACAGTGCTGAGAGTCAGTGGAACATAATGTCAGTTTAAATGTTGCCACACAGCTTTCTCCACCAGTGGCAGAGCTCTACGGGGAGCAGAGGTAAAGGCCATTCTACTATGATTATGGGTCGAAGGTGTGTGTATGTGTGTGTGTGTGTGTGTGTGTGTGTGTTTGTGATTGTGTGGAGCGGATAAATGCTTTCCACAATTTCAAAAACTCTACTTCTGGAGATGATGTCAATCAAGTTTTAACAGCAGCAGCAAAGAAAAGCTTAAATATGCTAAAATTCTGAGGCAAGTTTTTTTTCCGTGTTTTTTCTTTTTTTTGTTTTCTGTTTAGCTTATGCCAGACGAAAAATATATGTAGAACACACCATTCAAATGTATTTACAGCACTGTACATTAAGAGAGATTGTTTGATTGTTAGTCAAAAGTGTTACGCCTTCTGATAGGGCTTTCACCGGCTGTCTAGTAAATTGTCTAATAATGGCACAAGAGCACTGATCACAACTTTCAAATTCAAGAGATCACTTCACAGAATGGGACTTGGCTAACTACAACAATAATTAGTTACTACTAAAGTAGCAATTACCGTCTGCACTTCCTTTTGTATCCTTCAAGATTTTGTATAAATAAATGAGTGAGTGCATCAATTAACTTTGTGAAATTCTTAATAAATATGCTAATAAATTAATAATTTAAGGAGGAAATGACAAAAAAACAAAACAAAAAAAAAAACCAAGTGTTCATGCCAGTGATTGAATGAGTCACAGCCTATTGTTACCTACAAAATGGGCATTGGCTTTAGCATGTTTAGCATGTTTTTCCTTCCGTAGTGGGTGTATCTTTTCTTCATTTTGTGCACCGATCGGATGATGATATTCCTCACAGATAAATTTCCCTTTTGGGAGTGTGGCCAGAAGGGGAGGTGGGTGGATACTCAGAGGCAACGCTCAGGGGCATCTCCTCTAAGGGGCAGTCCTGATTGGCATCATGACCACTGTTGGAATAGGCACTGCGGGAGGGTGGAAGGCGCGATCGGTGCTCCTCACCACCCAGCCTGGCGCTCCCGTTGGCCAGGCGTCCCAGGCTCCCTCTCTCCTGGTAAGGCACGAAGGTGGAGAGTTTCGGGGGGTTCCTGGTCTTGCGTACAGGGGAGGGATGCCCAGGCATCCAGCAGGCATCCGAGTGGCCCAATTCGCTGCACTCGGTTGTACAGTTTCCGGTCATTGCCACATCAGGGAGAGAGCGGATGTCTGTGGGCAGCAGAGAGAAAACAGCATCATGAGAGAGCTTTATAGCGATAGACACTCAGAACCACATTCATAAAAAATAAAAAAAAAAATACATAGAATGTCATAAAAAGCATTTGTGAACAGAAATGGTGTCATCTGAAACACCCCACGAAACCTGCCGCCAACACCCCCCCTCGCTCTCCTTGAGGTCTTTGCAGCTGTTGCTAAGCAGTCAGCAGCAGTTGCTATGTAGCTGTTGCTATGCACTGTGTAATGAGCGTTACTCTGTGTGTAGTCCACTAGCTGATGTGATGCATTCAGGAGATGGTGTGCTGTGTGTGTGTCATTTAGAAGTATCCAGAAGCAGTTTGTATGGTATGTCTGAAATATATCTCTGTATTGTTTACACTTTAAACAGAAATGTATTGATTTCTGCTATATGTGGTGTGTTTGCTCTTAACACTCCAGATCTGTGTCAATATTAAGACGACAAGCATGAACCAAATACTAAAAAATTAAAAAAAAAAAGTACAGTGTTTGGTTACAAATGGGTGGGATGGATTCCTTTGGGCAAAAAACATTGTTGAAGGAGTTATTGATTGACAGTGCTGAAATGAGTTCCCTGTCCTTGATTATCATCCATTTTTTATTCAGTGCTCCTAATTAAATAAATGGGTCCATGACCCAGTGACCTCATTTAATGTGCAAGTTGTGATAGCTCCAAAATACGCTTGCTTCAGCCATCACTCGAGAGTGTCACATAGAAAGGAACGCTTCACAGAACACTGCAATGTTCTAGGCCATGGAA
The DNA here is from genome assembly GCA_024605115.1 of Rastrelliger brachysoma. Classification (NCBI taxonomy): domain Eukaryota; kingdom Metazoa; phylum Chordata; class Actinopteri; order Scombriformes; family Scombridae; genus Rastrelliger; species Rastrelliger brachysoma. The sequence continues at coordinate 7,120 of JANJYP010020991.1, read as the reverse complement.
GAACCCCTGTATTTGTTTACCAGAAATGTGCAGCTGGCAGCCAATAAGCTTGTTATACAGCCCACCTGTTGACAAGCTAAACATACAGCTGAGATTAAATGGAAATACCCTTCAATTTATCTTTGTTATCCTTTCAGACTCAGACTAGGGCAGCCAAATCAATGTCTGCAGAGAGTGAAACAGACAACTAAGATCTGTGAGTCTGTGGTGTCAGCCACATGTTAAGTTTTGATTGCTGTGATAAATGCATTATGTAACGCCACAGTGTTGTCCACACCATGAAAGAACATGTCCATCACTGTTGCCCTGTCTTGTTTTGTGGCTACAGGATGATGTGTGTGTGAAAGAGAGAAAATGTATTCACAGTAAGGAGCTCAGCATTTGGCACACAACGGCTAAAAAGATGTTGCCACATTTGAATGATGCAACTACAAGAGATGACATATTAGAAGCAGTGGTGAGAGAGTTAGAGAAAAGTAAGCCTATGAGATGCACCATCAGTATTGTACTCATGACCAGTGGCAAGATAATTATCCTGCAAAATGTCAGACTTCTGAGGCTGCAAAAAGTGCATCTGGTCCACCAAGGCTCCAATCCATCAAAAGCCAAGGAGCAGCAGCTTGTGTGTTGACCAGACATGACTCAAAATTGGAAACTGCCTAATGAAAATTAATGGTGGGTATTTATTCTCATTTCACGTTCTATATTTACGTCAAAAACATCAATTTCTCATGGGTAATCCATATACAATTGTGCCATTGTTTGGTAAAATAATAATTATTGGACAAAAGAGAATGCATAGCTCCATCTATTGTTGCCTTTAATCTCATTGTTCCTGTAATCCTAAATTGCTAGATGTTTAGGCTTTGAAATACATTCACTTCACAACTGAGCAATGTTCTGCCTTATCCATGCTTAATTATATCATTATGCCTAAGTGGCAAATTCTTCTCACTGTTTACTAGGCCAGTGTCAATGAACTAGGATTCTTTTCAATTGAATAAAGTACACTTTTATGCCTGATTAAAAGAGCACAAACTGAGTTTACAGCTTTAAGAAAAGACACTACCAAGGCAATAGCGTGCGTGTGTATACTGTCTCATGCATGATGATCAGAGTTTCATTTTCTCAGTTCGCTAAGAGCGTTGTCTGTATGCATCACTGCAGTGAAATGGACTCTTGCTACAAAAGATGTTCATGGGAAGAGAGTTGGGGGGAGTGTTGAGGAGTACGCTTCTAAGCACAAGCACAGTTGTGTAGGCATCTACTCCAAAAGGATTTCACACTTGATTAAAACCTCTCCACAGCTTCCAGGAGGTTTACGCCACACCAAGCGGCTTCGTGTAAAATTCTGCGCAGCTAGGCGACTAAAGATCAGTGTATAGGGAAAGAAAAAAAACACAGGTTTTCTAAAACACTTCCCATGCCACAATTGTTCTTGCAACCATCTTTATGAATTAGACATTACCATTGCATATGTGAGTATGAAAGAGCTTGCTATGAATACAATTCATGTCCAAAAAAGGTGTATAAAGGCCTCATATTTGTCTATTTAATGTATGATTTCTCTTTTCACTCATTCAGTATCACAAAAAAAAGAGATAAAAGACAAATGGTTAACCCAATTGCCACATCTTCACTGACTGTCAGGTCGGTAATTGACTTTTGGTCGACCGTGTTTTAGAAAATATAATTTGGACTTATTTAATGAAATGCCATCTAAAAGAAAACATGTAATGCAAAATGAAGCCATGCACCAGTGACAGGAATTAAAGCCCATTTTGAATCGGTGCTCATCATCATCAGGGTCCATAAAATGAGCAATGACAGCTAAATACACTGCCTGGCTTGCCAAAGTCTGCCATTTTCTTCCAAAGGTGCCAAAGCACATATCGCGCGTCATCAAAACAGAACACTGATGTTCAAATGCCAGCTATTTTTACAGGCTACTACCTTGTCTGTCAGCGTTTCATCTGCATTTTATATGGTTTTATTTATAAGATGGCTTTGACATATCATCTGTTCTTAACAGACAATTTAACAAATGAGAGGTCTAAATTCAGGAACTGCAACCTGCCGTGTTGGAGTATTTGTAGCTACATGCTGTCATCGGTGTACTATGGTTCACATCCAGTCGCACATGTCCTCTCGCAACAGGTTTTCAACATGCAATGATAATAAATTGGCCATCATGTAGTTATCACAGAATGGCATGATAGGGTGTATCATTTGTGAAAGCACAAGTTTTTACATTTGCTAGCACTGACCTTTCTGTCACACTCAAATCCATCTCTGCGGAAAAAAATCAATACTGATAATTATACTTTTGTGTCTGCCTTTTGCTGTGGCCATTAGCCATCTGTAGCTGTAGTACCCTCTTACAGCATGGCAGAATACTGTCTGCTCTGCACATCAAAACACACTCCCACACGTTGCTGAAATGATCATTGTTTGAATATTTGGTGGACATGATGAGGCAAATGAGTCAACCATGGGGTGAAGGAGCAGCCAAAGGCACAGTGGGAAAATTGGTATTTTCTCACCCACTCAAACCTGTTTTCTCCTGTTCCTATACCTGAAATAAATCTGCTCACAGGCTGGAACAAACCCTTTAGAGTTTATAGTCTTGTATGTCATGGATGGAGAGCCAAGGTGGACAATGGAGAACAGAGGGGCAAACCACAGCACAGTTATGCTATTGGCTGGAACAGGCTGACTGGATTTACTGAGCTTGTGATTTGGTTTTGAAGAGTAGAGACTCAATGACATTTTTTCCCCTCTCTGCACACCGGAATTCTTGTCCTCTAGACTTGGAGATAGATTGCACCTGTAGCTTTCTCCTTTTTATATTGGGTCAGCCTGCTTAAAGCAATATTGTGAAAACAATTTCCACCTTCCACCGCCCTTAGTACCACATCAGCTACTCACAGTCAACCTTAGCAAAGCTGCTAAAAGCACCTCCACTGCAGTAGCATAACATGCACTCACTCCACAGTGCAGTTACAGAGTGGGGGTACACACAGAGCTTAACCCCCTGGCTGACAGATACATGTGAGGGGTGGGTTTGCATGCTGCTTGCATCAGGGTGCCAGTGGGAGGTGTTGAGTGTCTGAGGCAGGCTTCCTCATCGTCTGATCCCCTGCCCACAGGCATGGGGGAAGCTGCCTCTTCCTGAGATTTCACACTGCTCCTCTCTGTTTGATTGCAAATGCTGCCTCTCCCCACCGGCTGCTTTCCAGCGTGTGTGCCACACCGTTATGATCGATGGCGAACAAATATAAGAGACCCACAGCTCATAGAGGGATAACGGGGAAAAACAGCTACTATCGTTTGGGAGTGTATGAGCGATATTAATGGTGTATTTGTGGCCCTTGCAAACAGTTTATGTGGCAAATGACTTCCAAAAAAAAAAAAAAGTTTCAAGAAACAAAAAAAGGCAAGAAGAAATATTCCACATCAGAGCAGACATTAGTGTCTGGTGCTGGCTATCAGTGTAATAACTGGCTGTGAATGTATACTGTGGTTGTCACACTGTGAGGAAAAAACAAGAAACCAGGATTTTGTATTTCTTTAGCTATGACATGTCAAGTCTTGTTATTCAAGTGCTCAGAACTGTTTCTCACAGTAAGCGGAGGCAACCAAAAAAAACAAAAAAAAAAAAACACTTTTTTTCTCTCTCCGGAGGGTGCATTTTTTAAGAGAGTGAAACTTGAGACAAGCACACAAACATAGTGTTGACATGCACATTCTCCTTACTTATTGTAATGGAATACAAAAGAACAATGTTGGGAGTTTGTAACTTTAGACGTGCACTCTGGTGAGCAAAATTAGAATGTGTAGGCTGGAAGGCTTTGTCACCTTATCTGTACAGAAAGTGAAATGCGAGATAAAGCTGCAGTTCACCATTTTGTTACAACGCCGAGATGTTATGCTATAGATAATTGGTATGTGTCTACAGGCTTTGTGTACAACTGTTCGCACATACACGAGCGCAGAACCACTGACAAGTTGTTATAAATGCACATCAATACATCCCTCTTAACTTACACTGACTTATTTTTTTATTTTTTGGTCTTATGAAAACCAGATAAAAACCTGTGAACAAACCACTTTACGCTGCCTTGGAGAAATCTCTCTGTGTTTGGTCTCTAAGTGTAAACAGTTCAATGTTTTGTTGAAACAAGCTAATCAATTTCTCAGTCGAACTGTCGAAGCAAGGTGATCCCCCGGATAAGAATTGGTATTGAAGTTAAAGGCACATGTGTCAAAGTCTTTCTCGCAGATGTAAAGGTCTGAATGTTTGGCTTCCTGTGCAGCCTGAGCCTCTTGCTGACAAAGTCTGATGAGTGGACATGTCGGCCAGGCTGCATGTCAGGAAAAAGCGGCTGTGGATGGTTCAGTGGGTGATGGTACACCTCCTGTCAGCTCTCTCACCATCTTCCATTTTGTCTCGGAGTTCCTTTATTTGAAGACTGCCTTTTGTATCACTGCATTTGACAAAGCCTTAGCACCTGCTGACAGATCACGCTATGCACCAGTTCCTCCAATTGAGAAGTTGATATGCAGTGTGATATGTCAACCAACACTAAGGCTTTGTCAAACTGTGACATACAAAAAGGCATCTTCAGATAAAATAGATTCAAAACATTGGTAGGGGACTGGGAGGAAATGGTGATAAATGATGATACAGTTGCTTTGGTAAGTAATATAATCTTTTCTCTCTTTGCGAGCAGAGGTGTTGGTGAAATAGTTGTGTGGAGAACAGCTTCATGCCTCTGCCCACAACAATGTGTTTGGCTTGCGGACCAATTACTGACAGGAAATTGCATTCTGAACCTTGACAACAGAATATTGATCTGCAGCAACTGCCAATGCAAAAAAAAAAGAGAAAAAAACAAAAACAACAACAAACAAAACAAATTATTNCAACAGAATATTGATCTGCAGCAACTGCCAATGCAAAAAAAAGAGGAAAAAACAAAAACAACAACAAACACAACAAATTATGTATCATGAACCTAGTGATTCATGTTTATGATTATCATGAAATACCACTTCAGGTTTCAAGACTGTGTCTCGATTGACTTACTTCAAACTGTAGCGGTTACATTGTGACTGCAAAGTAACAGCAAACTAAATAAAGGATAGTTCTGCAGACAATCTATTCATGTATTTGTATTATATATTAAGCATTGTACAGAACAGCATGTCTTGACCATGGACAGTTATTCAACTTAACTTTGCCTTGAGAAGAAATGATGCCTACATCATTTTGCCTAAATCTTTCATTCGGGCAGTCAGCTTGGATAATACACAGCATTACACTATATGCTGTATTCAATCTCATATTCATGCAGAAAGGACTTAAGGGGCTCAGAGTCATATGTGCATGTTGAGTTTGAAAGGCATTAGTTAGACATCACTGCCTTTCCTCTAAATTTAGAAATTAGTCTTTAGGCCATTACAGGTATTCTATTAATACTGCTCATTTAAATATGTATTGGGTGTAAACACATGGACCAGAATGATGTAAATTAAAATAATATCATGATATTCATGGATGTCATTAGTCAAGCTTTTCTTTTTTTTTTTTTTTACAGTGTTATTTTACAAATTACTACAACTTTCATTCCCAATGACTAATAGAAGTAGCTAAAGTCAGTGGTGTATTAAGAGTTTTTCTTTTTTTATAATCATAAAATATATTTATACTGGCCTTGTGATAACCTGCCTGCATAATTACATTTAGAGTCACTCTGCTTCTTCTTTTTCTTACTCTTGAAATAGGAAACCTTGCATTTCCCATTCAGTTTTCTGTATAATTTAATTAGAAAAGCTCAAAGAAACGTAGACTAAATCCCTGTGGTGCAGGGTTGTGACTGGATGTTCAATAGGCTGGTGATTTTTTTTTTTCTTTACTACCCCCCCCCTCCCGCCTCCTTCAACCTACAAAGAGTACTGTAACTTCATAACAAATTCTGCACAGGTCAAGCAATAAGAAAAAAACTGGTCTCTTAACAGTTTGAATCAAAGTTTGTTGAAAACATTTTGCAGCTACTCACCGCTGAGCAACCTGATTGTTCTCGGTGGTGCTGTGAGTGCGTGCCGACCTGTATTTCTGGTGCAGATTAGCTATTATAAAAACATGTGGGATTTTATTTGGCGTTTTATAATTGGTGATAGCACTGAGGTTGGAAGTGACAATAGGTTTGAGAAAAAAATGAACCACCAAAAAAACGTTTCGAAAACTTTATGACTGATTTAATGGGAAATATTGTCATGATAATTAGACAGACTGTTTTATCACCCGACCCTTCTCTGATTGCTGTGTGACATTTGCTTGAAGAGTCACTTGTCTATTCCTGTCTCACACCCAAACGTTCTTTTTTTTTCTCCTCTCTTTTTTTTTTCTTGTCTCTTGTCTGAATGTCTCTTTCTTGGTTGCTGCCTTTGAAGCTTTCTTCCTCCTTTAAGGCTTTCACATTTGCACTCTGTGGCTCTTTCTACCACAGCGGCAGTGCTCTGTGGCCTCATACGAACATGTACAAGATGTTTCGTTTTGCAGTGATGGAAAGAGGGAACCTATGCATTCAAGTCTCACTTTTAATGTTCATGGCATTCAGCACAAACACTATAGTTGGGCTTTTATCTTTGTTTGACGCCCACATGGTAACCTGTCTCTAAGAGCCTCAGTTTAACCCATTACAAGACTCACTTTCTTGACTTCAATTGGAAATAAATATTTTTTTCTCTTTCATAATTACACCAAGGGGGTGGTGAAAATGCCCTTTAAACGTATTGAATATTGTCACTGGATTTAAATGGCTCTCGATTGTTTTGATGGTTATGGAGAGTTATAAGTCTATGTTCAAATCACACTAAATAAGATGGGTACAACTTTTAATTTCATCAGTAAGAAAATCAAAGTCTTCTCTATATGTGATCTACAGCTCTAATCATCAAAGAAGGAATTATTTTTCCTCTCAGGATTCTCCCCTGGAGTTAATTCCTATGCACCACTTTCATGCTCACTATCTTTCACCGATTGATCTTATTGACATGTAAAACGGATGTCTTCCATGATCCATTTGTTGTTTTTCCTCCCCTTTCGATCAAGATG